>JAECUM010009585.1:0-84017 GCA_016617855.1 Megalonaias nervosa | reverse complement strand
GGGATGGAAAAGTTTTGAATTTCCATTTTAATTTATTTTGCATAATAAACTCGTCAGGTGCTAGCAAAACAAGGATTCAAGAAAACTGTACAAAGTTATACTTTTACTGGTATGTTAAAGCGGTGCAAATTTATAAATCGATGTACATTTCGACAGTTCTAATTTGTCATTAATCAAGAAACATTCAAATTCAAATGACTTTTAGAAATGATTAATTTGCTATCATTTCAAGGAAATTCTCAGTTTTTTAATTTTGTCCTCTTTGGGAAGACCCTTTTCATTTTCACGTCATTCAAAAATTAGGGTTGAAACATTTATGTTAGTAATCCAGTAGATGTTCAAAATTACCCTTACCCCAGAATTGTATTAATTAAAGAAACCATGTGTACTTTTTGAATTGAAGAATGTAATCATGGAAACCTTTTACCTTATTGAAGATCGAAAATCGACATATACAAGGTTGACCAAAATTAGTCTTACATTAAAAGTGAAGAAATCAAAATATCTATGGTATCATTTAAATAATGATGAATGAAAGATGTAATACAATACAATCTCTCTCTCTCTCTCTCTCTCTCTCTCTCTCTCTCTCTCTCTATATATATATATATATATATATATATATATATATATATATATATATACCACATACATTAAAAAATAACATGCATGTAAAGTGTTGGTATAAAGCAATTTGATATACCAATACTACTGGTATATCAAATTGTGATCCGCCCATGGCGCAATAATACGCATATATAAACATTCTCGCGAGCATCTGCAGTTGATTCTAGATCAATGATCAATTTCCACAAATTAGTCACTAGTGACGTATGAAAATAACGATGAAAAGTATTAATAATCCCCGTTTTCTAAATGAATTTAATATGGTACACATTTTTGTCACAATCCTTTCTGCTTTCTGTTCTCCCCTCCCCTCTCATGCATAACGGACAAACTGCGCAGAAATGTGGAATGAGAGAGTAAAGGAATTTGGGCTGGATTAAAACCTTGAAATAGAAATTACACCAAGTAACTTACAAGAATATAGAAAAATAGAAACCAAGAAAAGAAAAAATCAACTTATCAATATGCAGAGGTGATTGAAAATAGCCGCTAAAGGCATAGAACTATATTTTGTGGCGGACACACTCGGGGATGTGAGGAGTTCATTCACTAGGTCAATACACGGCTGCCTGTAGTAAATCTGAACTCCGTTCAAAGGGCAAATATGTGTATTTGTATGTGATATAAAATAAAATATATGTACAGTATGTACGCTGTATCAATGATATACCACTCGTTGTATAAATTTTTGATTAAAAGGCAACTCAGCAAGCTTCGTTTCCTTTTAATGAAAAATTTATACATCTCGCGGTATATCATTGATACAGCGTACATACTATACATACATATATATATATATATATATATATATATATATATATATATATATATATATATATATATATATATATATATATATATATATATATATATAGCTTGTATTTTGCGAAATTAGTAAATTAATGAGTTATATCATCTGAAGATGAAACAATTCTTATATTTGTCAATCCATTTTATGTTCGGATTAATACAGTGAACATCGTTAGGGTGGTACGTCTGTAGAAACTTGACAGAGTGGTCATATCCGACCGATTTTAGAGCGTGACATCTTTAAACAAAATGATTTAATGATAGCTTGTTTACTTCTGTGGACTTTGGTTCTTACTTTTGTCAACTTCTGAATTCAAACATGAATGGTGTGCCTTGGGAAGCATGCAGTTTGCTTCGGTAACAGACGGTGCACCCGAAAGTTGACTATCACTCAGTTTCGCTTTGCAGTCAACACGCATCAATGTCCCATTTGTCCATCGCTTTCAGAAATGATTATGACTGTGCTGAGAGTTAAAATCGCTACATAAATAACTTTATTACTATTTGGAATCAAGAGTTTTACCAAAAATGTGTGCCGTTTGTCGTAGATTTCGAAATGATTATTCGACACTCATTCTGCTTTTGAATTACGTCTTAGTTTTCTTTTATGGGGGATGTATTACGTATATGTAATTAAATTACTTGTGTGTTAATTTAAATTTTTTAAAAATTTTATTTTTATTTTCATTACATGTTACTGTAATAACTTTATTTCACTGGATTTGACTTTTTTTTTTAGAAAGTTCAGTTCAGTTCTAGTAAATAATCACTCCTCTGGCTGGTCATTTAGGGATTGATAAGACTTATCACAAGATCTTGACTCATTTTTATTGGCCAAAAATCAAAAGTGATGTTTGTAAATACTGTAGATCTTGTCATACTTGTCAAATGGTAGGAAAACCCAATCAGAAGATACCTAAGGCTCATGTGCAACCAATTCCTGCATTTGACGAACCGTTTAGCAGAATAATAGTAGATTGTGTTGGTCCCTTACCTAAGACCAAGTCAGGCAACCAATACTTGTTGACCATTATGTGTGAGTCAAACAAGATTCCCAAAGGCAATGCCTTTGAGGAATATAAAAAGTAAAACGATAGTAAAGGCTTTGATAAAGTTTTTTACTCAGTTTGGCCTTCCCATATCTGTTCAATCTGATCAAAGGTCAAATTTTGTGTCTGGAATTTTCCAGCAGGTTATGCTTGAATTTGGCACTCAGCAATTCAAGTCAAAAGTGAAATTATGGTTTCACAGAACTTTAATGGAGAGAACTTTTGAGTCTTGTAATAGAGTTCATTCTCTCTTGCTCATTCTTCAAACGTTTCTTCAAATTAGATTTTTCGGCCCCTACAAAGTAAAGAAGAAAATGAATGAATTAAATTATAATAATAATACTTTGATCTAAATAAATTAATAGAGTACCAGTATATGGAGAGAGATAGCCAGGTAAATCATGCAATTAATTTAGTTGTACCTGTCCCACAAACTGAGGATGTATGTGAAAGAATTCAATCGGACTCTACACATTTTGGAGCGACAAATCTTCGGAATTCGGAAATTATGAATAATCTGGACCAGAAACTTTTGTATTTGCAACAAGAAGAAAGGAATGAACTTAAACAGTTATTATTTGAATATGAGAACTTATCTCCAGATGTTCCTACGAGGACAAACAAAATTTTTCATGACGTTGAAATTGTGCATTCCAAACCTGTGAAACAACACCCATACAGGATGAACCCTCTCAAACAGGAATACTTGAAAAAGGAAATTCAATATTTGCTTGAGAATGATTTCATAGAGCCCAGTAAAAGTGATTGGAGTTCACCATGTATACTTGTTCCGAAACCAGATAAAACTTTCCGTATGTGCACTGATTATAGGAAGGCGAACAGTGTGACTAAAACAGATTAATTTCCATTACCAAGAATCGATGGCTGCATTGATAAAATTGGAAATGCCAAGTATGTCACCAAATTTGACCTTCTGAAACGATTTTGGCAAATTCCACTAATGGAAAGGGCAAAGGAAATTTCGGCATTCGTGACTCCAGATGGATTCTATCAATATAAAGTAATGCCGTTCGGGATGAGGGGTTCTCCAAGTACCTTTCATCGTTTGATGAATATGATTACCTCTGGTCTAGATAATTGTGATGCTTACATTGATGATGTCATCATCTACAACGACACCTGGAAAGAACATCTAGCAACAATTCGGAATTTCTTTGACAGACTCAGTGATGCAAGTTTGACAATCAATTTATCCAAGAGTGATTTCTGCCATTCTTGTGTAATATTTCTAGGACATATTGTGGGACATGGTCAAGTTAATCTTATAGATGCTAAGATCAAGGCTATCTCTGATTTCCCTGTGCCTGCCAGTAAAAAGCAACTGATGCGATTTTTAGGTATGGCTGGATACTATCGGAAATTTTGTTCCAATTTTTCTAATATTACTTAACCCCTGACAAAATGTATTGAGCAAGAAAAACAAGTTTCATTTGACTGAATAATGTCAGGAGATTTTTGACAAGTTAAAGGCCATACTTAAAGATGCACCCGTTCTTACAGCTCCAACTTTCAATCAGTCTTTTAAACTGTCTGTTGATGCAAGTGATGTTGGGGTTGGAGCAGTTTTGATTCAAGAAGATAGAAATGGTGTTGATCATCCAGTGTTCTATTGTTCGAAGAAATTAAATAAGCACCAAAGAAATTACTCAACAATCGAGAAGGAATGTTTGGCTTTAATTTTGGCATTACAACATTTTGAAGTTTACCTTAGTTCAGCTCCTTCTCCGGTTGTTGTGTTTAGTGATCACAACCTCCTTAATTTCATCGACAAGATGAAAAACAAAACTCAAAGATTATTAAGGTGGAGTTTATTGTTGCAGGAATATAATCGTGACATTAGGCACATCAAGGGAAAAGACAATTTAATTGCAGATGCACTTTCCCGTGAATAGAAATATTATTTCATGTACACTTTGTATAATTCATAAGAGTTCTTCTGATGTAATTTTTTTTTACCTTATATATAATTTACATATGGTAAAAAAAAAGCTTTATTATAAAAATCTTTCTTTTTCATTATGGGGGAAGTGTTACGTATATGTAATTAAATTACTTGTGTGTTAGTTTTAAATTTTTTAAATTTTATTGTTTTCATTACATGTTATTGGAATAACTTTATTCACTGGATTTGACTTTTTTTCTAGAAAGTTCAGTTCAGTTCTAGTAAATAATAACTATTGCTATATTATATTTTTAGCTGATCTAGTTCCTGACCTTGGTTCTGAATTGGTTAACACTGAGTGAAAGATATTGGTCGTAATCAAGGTCATTCTTGGCTTGAGTCAGCTCTGTTGTAAACAACCTTTTTAAAATTCATTTCCAGTGTGGGAATCATTGATTCTTAGCTAAGGCTATACTAGCCTGCGTGATAATTGACATATTGTTTTACTGCGTTGTTCGGATTAAGTGATCACGTGACCTATCACGGAGTCTAAAATGCGTTTAGTTAAGGGTTAAAACATGTTTTGTAGCGTTTTCAGTCAGTCGTAAAATAATATTATCGGAGCTCAGAGGTATTTTGTGTTGTGACCAGTTCGAGTTTTTTTTTTTTTTTTTTTTTTAAATTTACAATAATTTATTCACTCTGGAAAACATACAAGTGCTCTTCTTCATCAAAATTCTTGGACAAAGTCATTTAGTGGAAATTATTCAGAATTCTAAAGCTGGAATCGATTCATAAAATTAAACGAGGAACTGTTGACATCAGTACAACGACCTCATCTGACGTCATCGCTTTTTTCTGTTACTTAGTTTGAGACCGTAGATTAGTAACACTCCCATTAATGTATTTCGATGTCTCGGCATAATATGTAATAAATTAAAGACAGTACATGCATTTTAATGTTGCTATGTGGACGTATAAACGTTTGCTTCATAATAGTTCATAGATGCGTAATTATCAAAAGAAAGAAATTTTATTTTAAATGTTGTGTTATACTAATGATTGGGTGTGGTTATCTTTTCTCCAGCGACATGTCAGTTAGTTGGATTTATTAGACTCTCGTCTCTAGTGATATAGCAAATAGTATGAGATATCAGTCTTTTCTCTAGCGATATGCCAGTTATGAGATACCAGACTGTTATTTAGCAGTATGATATGGGATATCAGTCTCTTTACTAGCGATATGTAAGTTAGTATGAAATATCAGAACCCAGGTTGAGATATGAAACTTTGTCGATCTGAGTAGTCCGCGTTGTGAAAACGTCTTTGAGGTAGACTATTAAAATAGATCACTTTTGTCAGACTATATTCTCTATTATTATATACTCCTTTTCTCCGTTAACTTTAAATTGTCAGAATAGTACTGTATTCTATGATATTGAACACCTTGATATTGCACGCACGTATACGACACGTGTGCCTAAAAATAGTATACTGTATTAGGAACTAATTTGCAAACAAACCATGTACACTCATGCAGTAAACTTTAGGTTTTCAGTTTATTAGATTTGTTTGTGGATGAAATAAAGCAGCTGTTTCTTTTATTGGAAATCAGAGATGATAAAGTGAACAATGTAGACGAGTTTACTGAGTCACAAATGAACGTTTCAAACAAGCAAATGAATGAACATGATATTCGCAATGTCCACAAGAAACGTGAGAGACGCAGTATTAAAAATACCATTCTGATGATTTAGCCAATTATTTAGGAGAAATGTTCGTAACTTTTCAGACTATGGCTAGTGCTGTCTGTGGTATATAAAATAGCATAGAAATGCATCCTGAGGGCAATGGTTATCACATATCTGTCAGAAACGTACCATGTTATAAATTAAGGTACTAAATTCGTCGGAAAAAAATTGTTACTGAATGTTTTGGTAGAAAAGTAAGGGTCTTAGAGCCAATAAGCGAACACGACGAATTTTTTTTTTTTTTTTTCTGCTGGACGAATGGATAGTCACACACCAGCTGTTTTGCACTTTTCCGATTTAACGTCCTTGATACAATGTTTCGGAATTAGGCTAGCGATAGATGTCACAGAGGTCATAACATAGCTGGGTCCCCGCAAAGAGCATGAAAGTGACCAGTCATAAACATGTCTTCTTTAGCTGGCATTAAGAATGGCAAAAATATTCTTACACTTTTGCATCTTTAATTTCCTCAAAATATACTTTCTTAGTTCTGTAAATCCGAATTAGATGAGCTATGTCATGGATTCTAAAGCTTCATTACACATTTCGAAACTGTACTGTAATTTCGACTACATTCCAAATGCAATAACATTCTCCTTACTACACTCAAAATGAACGTGATATTCCATGGCGTCGTTTTGGTAATTATAATTGCAAGAGTTCATATTTGTGTCACATAAAGATTCCAAACATTCAATGACAGAACAGAAACACACATTCAGCTGAGCCAAGTCCCTAATCAGCGGAATTGAGTAGAATCGACAATAACATAGTATTTAAAAATCCTTTCGTTCCAGACCAATTAGAAAATCTGCCGCAGTGCGCATCCATTCACAATTTGACTCTAAATTTCAATTTTAAGTAGACCAAACCGACAGTTGATTTTGAAACTGATGTCTAGCGTTTGACTTAGTTTAAATTTTTCTGTGCGGATTTATGCGCGCATTAATATTGTTGTTGCGTATTGATGAATCGGCGGTTGTGTATTTATTTTGAAAAACAGCATAAATTCAATTACTTTGTTTCTTGTAGTGTAGTTTTTATATAATTAAGCCGTAGGTGGAATAAGAAAATTAGTATATAATGAAAAGGTTGCTGCATTTGTATGTGAAAATATGCACTCGTTTTCTCAAATGGATACTGTACTCCCACGGGTCGTGCAGTATCCATGCGAAAAAGTACCTCGTTCATATTTTCCCATAAATGCAGTAACCGATGTTATCCGCACGATAACGTAGTACAATTGCTTTATTTATCACAAATTGGGCACATAGAACGGAATTTCCATCGACATTGAATAAATTCTTAAATTAATTTAGAATCATCAAGACCAAATAGCCGAGATAAAAGTGCGATAAAAATACAAATATCACGATTTTAACGTGTTATGGATAATTTATTGCAGTTTTTAGGTCGCTGTGGATTTTCCCCAAGCATCAAAATGCTAAGTTTTGTGTATCGATTTTCAGACTTCATAGGGATAAAGTTTACCCTGTCATAAAGTACATTATTACTTGATCAACCCTCTTTAATTTAACATTTTTGTTTTTTTTTCAGGGATTCCAATATCCAGGCACATTTTGACTGAAACGTGAAATGCACCGTTTTCATCTTACTATCATGCTTCTCGACATGTTTAGGAAGAGGTTTAAGTTCTTAATGTAAGTATACCGAATTAACAAAATAAATGGCTACACCTTGACAGAATCGAAGCTCTTGTATAGCTACACTTTGACAGCATCAAGTCTCTTGTATGGCTACACTTTGACATCATCCAAACTCTTGTATAGCTACACTTTGACAGCATCAAGTCTTTTGTATGGCTACACTTTGACAGCATCCAAACTCTTGTATGGCTACACTTTGACAGCATCCAAACTCTTGTATGGCTACACTTTGACAGCGTCCACACACTTGTATGGCAACACTTTTACAGCATCCCACTCTTGTATGGATACACTTTGACAGCATCCACATCCTTGTATGGCTACATTGCGACAGCATCCAAGCTTTTGTACTAACCAGTGCGAAAGATATTGACTTATTTCGAAATGTTGACTTCTTAAGACTTTGTTTCTTTTGACTGAAATCTAAAGTTAAGGTAAATGTATTTTGGACCATTGGTATTTATTATTGCAGATTGGTACTTAAGGGATTGATTGATACATTGAATTAAACGGTACATTTAACACATTATTGGCTATACCTTGCCGAGGAAATGGGAGGCAAGTGTTTTTTCCAAGAACTCCCCAACGTTACTATTCCGAGTTGGCTTGGACTGCGAGTTTGGCGCTCTAACACTAAATATCCCATCATTTAGTACAACTTGGAACCAACAGTTCCTGGTAAAACCGAAGCCTATATTTGAAAAACTGGGATGGGATCGATTAGCAAACTTATCAGTCGATTATTGTTCGCAAAATTATCAATGATGTTAGATTTAGTTGATTAATATTGTCCAAAATCGTACTGAATGAAGGACGCAGACGAAACACTGCGCCCCATTTATTTATTTTGTGAATACACTTAGTGCAACTGAGAAATTTAAACAAATATTTATTAACGAAAATGAATAAAATTCTGGAACTCTGAGACGGAAAGATATTTTATAATTTCAGTAAAGAAAGAAACAGCCAAAGATATTTAAGAAAAATATGAAATTTTAATAAATCATTAATTACCGATTAAGTCAATTTATCGGTTTGGCCATAACTCCAAATTATTCACCTGTTCCTGAAAATGATATCAATATAGCTCAATATTTGGTGGCTGAACACTGTGTGAGCATAGGGATGGTGGTGGCCTGGTGCTGAAATTTATTTCTTCTTTCTTTCTTTTGACGAAATTTCTGTCATTATTTTGCTGGGGGAAATTCTTTATCCCCGTCTTCCCATATATATTATTTAAAATTGTCATTGAAAGGAACAAATATCAGGCTGAAAGGAAAATCTAGGCATCTAACCCCTCTCCTTTTGAAAGATAAAATGGTCCATGCTTAAGTGTAACTAAAGGGAACATTGCTTACAAGTATGTTTTTCACAAGCCTTAATCGTACTGGTGCAACAACAATTGGGTTAGGATCGCGATTTTTTTTATTATCAAACTATTTTGTTAAAAGATTCACAACTGTTTCTTTAATTTGTTACTCTGTCTTATAATTTTGTTACAAAGTGTCAGCATTCATTGTTTAATTTGTTACACTATCTTTTAATTTTTAAATTTATTTATATACTTTCTTCTACCAGTTATGAATGGAAGACTTTTATAGTCGATTATAGTCCTTTCATCTGTATGCCTGTCTGACTGTCTGTCTGTCTTTAACTCTTTTTTCTAGGTTCATAGCCGTAGGTTGTCCGTATGATACCCAGCTGTGAGAGGAGAATGATTTTAAGGATACACCCTTTGGGATGTCTGGGAGGTTATCACGCAATATTTATGCAAAAATGCAATTATCACAACATTTCTGAATATTTTTAAGCCAAACTTTACAAATGCATTTTTAGCTAGAGGCCATATATCAATCGTTTGATAGATAGATAGATAGATAGATAGATAGATAGATAGATAGATAGAGGCCATATATCAATCGTTTGATAGATAGATAGATAGATAGATAGATAGATAGATAGATAGATTATGAGGTTATTGCTTTTTGCTATGGCCAAGTCACAAAAAACAGTTTCTCTTTTGTCTATCTCTTTCAGATTACTGATAGCGACAACGATCTCGCTGGGAGTCATGATGACATATTTGGACCGCTACCAGCCACGTATTGTTCCTTGTTTTCGAGTAACAACACAAAACATTGTAAGCACAACCACTAATAGCACTTTACGTGTTACATCTGGCCATAAATTCGAGAAAAGAAGACCGGGCAGTTGCAATAAACACAATCATGTTGCATTTTTAAAGGTGCACAAGGCAGGGAGCACAACCGTGATGGATATATTTTTACGTTATGCAGTTCAAAACAAACTGAATATAGTATTACCGAAGAGATCCACTGGTTTTGGATTTAATTATTTAGGTTATGAAGAAACGGTGTTGAGAGAGAATTTAGCACCTCTACCGAAAAACCAGACTTACGATATTCTGTGTAACCACGTGATCTACAACAGAACAGCATTTCGGGCAATTCTTCCAAATGATACAATGTATATAGCAATTCTACGTGAGCCAATAAGGCATTTTATTTCTGGTGGGATTTACTATTACTTTTTCGACGAACTTTGTAAGATTTATAATACAACCAACTCATCGAAAGCCATTTCAACATTCTTAAATAATCCCTCTGCTTTAGACATGGCGACAACATATTTTCATAACAAAATGTCTTTTGATTTGGGACTACCGCCTTCCCAGTTTGAGAATATCACTTATATAGATAACTACATACAGGAACTTGATAAGGACTTCGTACTTGTCATGATCTTGGAGTATTTTGATGAATCGCTTGTTTTGATGAAAAGATATCTTTGTTGGGATTTACAAGACATTATATATTTACCCCTAAATTCCATAGGTGCAGTAAAATATCCCATGCTCACGTTTGAAGATGAGAAAAATTTAAGAAAATTCAATTTTGCAGATTTTCAGCTTTATGAGTATTTTCAAAACATTTTTTGGCAAAAAGTACAAGCAGAAGGACTTACGTTCTTTCAAGAAGTCCAACACTTTAAGCTTTTACAACAGAAGGTGAAGCATTACTGCAATACGACCTTGCAGTCAGATAAGAGTTATCACCCTTTAATGGTTCCCCGTTCAACATGGAACAAGGAGTTTTTTATTACACAATCTGACTGTAAATTCATGTCACAGGATGAACTTCGTCTAATGCATGATCTTATTGAAGAAGCGTGGGGCAGGTACAACCAGTCATTAAAAACCAAGAGGTAAATACACATACCAGAACAAAATTGTGGAGAGAGAGAGAGAGAGAGAGAGAGAGAGAGTATTTTACTTCGTATCTTTTCAGTACAACTTTTGCAGAACAAGACATTAACCTTTCTTCTCATCTGAAATGTAGACTAAAGCAATTACAATAAAACAATCCTTGTAATATTTTTTACCGTTTTTGTGTTGATATGTATAAATCTAAACACGATTTTATAATTAAAAACAAATTGGAAACAGATGTTCATATTATTAGGGATCCCACGGTAGCTCATTTGGCAGAGCGTTGGACATGTCATCCAATGGTCTTGAGTTAGATAGCAGCCCAGGTCGACGGCCCCGGCCTGTTTGTTTTTTGAATTTTTTTATTTTAAATAGGCGCCTCCTTAGTTCACATTTCCTCGGAAGTAACTTGTCAATAGTGTGTTAAGATTGCAGTTAAACCAGTCACCCCCACCACCCAAAAAAGGTTTTTGAAAGTCACTGTCCGATTTATATTTTAATATGAAGTTTACCCTTCACTTATCAAAGGCAAATAGCTTCCATCGGTGAGATGTAACAAAAATGTATTTCGTGACTAAAAATGTGGCACATTTGAATACATTGTGCTCAGTGATATTGTATAGTTGTTGTGGGGCTTAACGCCATTTTTCAGCACACGATAGGCTATACATGGCGGCCAGTATTAACGGTGGAGGAAGAAACCAGGAAATCCCCGGAAAGAACCACCGACCCACGAGAAGCTACTGGCAAGCTTTCTCACATATCCACATTCACCGAATCCTAGACTCGAACCCACGCAGACAGAGGTGAGATGGCAATGATCCGTAACGGAGAGCGCTTTAGACCACTCGGCCACTCGGGGCCCCGATATTGTATACCGTATCTCTGTTGACTCTGACGTCACAAGAATCTATTGCATATAATTAACACTATATACAAACTGCATCTGAAACAGCATAAACTGTAGTTCGATCATACTTTGAAATGGCCAAAGTAGTAGTCCGGTTATGTTTTGAAATGGCAAATGTAGTAGTCCGGTTATGTTTTGAAATGGCACAAAGAGTAATCAGATTACAGATTGAAATAGCACAGAGTAGTCAGATTACAGACTAAAATAGCACATTCCCACCACTTTCACCAAACTATATTTTGGTTTGGTGTTTTACGACATAGCAACACAAACTGGTAATTTAGGATACACCAGCGTGGTCATCCCAGGCTGATTCGCAGGTAGGATTCCAATCCGCATCATTCCCGTCACGGCTCATTGACCGAGTGGTCTAAGGCACTCGCCTTTACCGATCACTGCCTTCTCGCTCTGTCTACGTGAGTTCTAATCTCGAGCTCGGCCATTGTATGTAAGAAAGCTTGTCAGTAACTTTTTGCGGGTCGGTGTTCTTCCGGGAATTCCTCTACCGGTTATACTGGTCACCATGTACTGAAAAAATGGCGTGAAACTCACATCAACCAACATCCTGTCGATCAAGTGTCATTAAGCCACAGCGACTCCTCCAAACATTTGTCTAGAGCATTGTTGTACAATGATAATGAGCAATAATATGATAAATATATGTACTTTTTGGTAACTTATCTAGGTTAAAGCCTTTTATTCGCCTCCCCCCCCCCCGATACTGACCTCACATCACGCCCAAAAGCCAGCGCCCGAAGTTTTTCAACAGGCACCCATGCAAGACGAAAGTCATAAGGGGTAGAAAACTTAAGCCTAGATCAGTAACGAACAAAACCGCTGTTATACTTCTCACGTCTCTCCGATTATCGGTCGATGTGACAAGTACAAGTAAAATCCTCAAGTACAAGTAATATGCAACAAGTAAAATGCAGAAGTATAAGTAAAATATACAAGTACAAGAACAAGCGCGGATACGGCGTGAGTTCAACACAGATGTGGGACGTATACATCCACTGGACATTGTCATGATGTGTATCAACGCTCGCGTGATAAACAAAATGGCCACTATTACTGGAAATATATCACAGACACTGACCGGACACAACATAATAGTAGCACCGACCGGGCGCAAGAACCGGTTTACAAGCTGGCTCTTCAAATTTCTTTTCTTCACGGATTTCATTTACAATGTCTTCTGTTACCTGCTTGCCTTCTTTTCCATATCGTTGTTCGATAAGACACTCTTGAGGTTTACAAAAAAGCGTCCGGATGCTGCTGAAATCGTTGCAAGTATAAGAGCTTATTAATGCCTCTAAATATAGATTCCATTTCCGATCGTCTTTTATCCAGATATGATGTGTCTGAGGGTTTAATAATAGTTCTTCTATTAATATTGTCATCGGAGATACTAAGTGTTCAATAGGCTCACGTTGTTCAGCTACAACAAGTGTATGCACTTCCAACCAAGCACCTTTTTTACCTGCACAACAGTCATACAATCATAGAAAATATCTTCCGGATAAATATTTAAATATCCGCGAATTGTGCGTTTCTGAGGTTCTGCACCACGTTAATTTAGAAACATACTGATTGCGCCTTTTACTTTTGCCTCTTGCGATCATTCTCCTCCAGGAACTACTGCGTGGACTTAATTCCTTGTCCAATAACAGATACAACTGTTCTCTTCTTAGTGCAGTCACTATTGGTTTAAGATATTTGATGGGGAATGTACCCGGGTGGGTTCAGCAGTGCATTTCGTTTCATCGCTGTTGAAACAGTCGTTGGATGATTTTTCGCCAAACAGGGACGTTTCATTTTGTCTGGTGTCATCGCCTACTAATGCTATGACTCCGAGCTGACCTCGAGTGGCAGTGGTACATCAGAGTGACCTCAATTGTCGATATCTATCTTGCCTTCACTTCGATATTATTTGAGCGTAACCGAAGGCCTTGTAACGCCACTAAATTTAAAACAGTTATTCATCGACAAGTGGAAAAATGTTACTATCGATGTTACCATCCGCAGTCAACTGGTCTAGATTCTACAACCTCATCACAGTGAAAAATTCAGCACGAATACAATTGTTGGTCTTCTTGAAATATAACAAACGTTTCACGATACCAAGATGCCTCTGATCTTTTATTAAGATCATACATTGACCTCACCCGCCATTATTTCCGTTTATGATCAACAAGTATGATCCGGGCTGGTTCTCGCATGTTTAAGATGAGACGTTAAGGTCTATCACATCTATTTTCAAGAGAACTGGAATCAAGCTGACCATTTGCTGTATGGAGTAGTATTGGATAAAAGCAACAGACACAACCGAGTCTCTGATTACCCCACTTGCATTGATTTCCACCAGAAACTTTGCAACGCCATAACTAGTAAATCAAAACTGGTCAATGGGCGCAAGGTCTTTTGTGAGTTGTGAGACCTCTGCTTGAGGGTATTCTGAGAGTTGTCCGAGGAAAGAAGACCTTTTCAGCCGCCTGTTTCGGAGCCGTCCTGGATATAGTTCCGACGGTGCCTAACGCAGCTGCGTTTGCAGCTGTGGGAGTCGCAGCCTCTACCAATCCTGAAATTGTTTGGAGGAATGGAAATTATCAACCAGTCTTTTGCATTTGCATCACCTCTGACTTTGACAAATTTAATGTCACCAAAGTGTTTTTTCGTTTCGCAGCATTAAGCTGATTACGTTGTGTTTGGGTCAACCACTCTGGAACATTTGCAGTAAACTTTGTCGGAGATGGTTTCAATGTGACCCCTCAATCGTTTAATATTGCGCTCTTTTTCTCGCAAGGTGTTTTGGACAAAGGCGATCCTTATCTTCGTGATAGACATTAATTGTTGAAAACGCAACAAGTTTAATTGCTATGTTACGAGATTCATATAGTCGTCAAGGACCCCCATTCGACCACCCGCGCCCTCCAACAACAAAATCTTTTCGGACAGAATCACAATAATGCATCTATAAGTCCTAGGGGCGGGGGGAGGGAGGGGGACGGCCTTACTTATGCGTGCACGAGTACACGTCGACCACGGGCAGCTTAAACAACTTCAGTTGTTCCAACGAAAAATAACAAAATCGAGTACAACTGAAGTATCGTATGTGTCCTTATAAATCATCATAGAAGAGTCAACAAATCTCGCATAATCATCGCTGTATCTGGCGAGTCCAATACTCGTGGTGACAATGTCACTGTTGTCAAGAATTGCTTCCATTTATATTCCATCAGTAGAATAACTTAAGCTTTAATTCAACTTTTAATGTTTTGAGGTTTCTAGTCGAATATGAATAATACCGAAAATCTTTGGTGCTACTATCTACCATCACTGGCGCATCCATATCCCGTGCATCTTGGACTTTCACCATATATCACAAATACATTATTGGTTTCGTCAAATAACGTTTGCACGACAACCGTAATCTGGTCTCCATTACCATATTTGCAGTCACTATTTTTTGAGCGGCTTCATCATTTATTTGACTAATCGGAGCTTGCATTATCACTGTTGACTGAAGTGTAACTGGAACCTTTACTTTAGCCTTTGGTGGAACGAGTCACTAATCGTCATAGTCGATCTCGAATCGATTGAATCGCCTGCAATCCCAGATTTGTTTAACCGATTCGCACCAAAGGTTTTGATGCTATTAGCAAGTATAATTGCAACTTATTTAGCGATCATTTCTATGTCTGTCTGTCTGTATGAATGTAAGCTTGCGTGCGTGCGTGTGTTTGTGTGTTTGAGAAGTCACACGACCACTGCTCCGGCTATATATTGATGAATAAGTTTTCAGTATCAAAAAGATATACAAAACAAAATGGCAACGGAGGGTAAATACCTTAAAATACAAAGTCAAATTTTCGATATAAAGGAACTCTTTCAAAATGTCCAAGACCTTTTCAGCTGGAACATCACAACAGGCTGCATTCTAGTCAAATACGGTTGCCCTCGTTAGTTGCATTGCAATCAACGAAGTTTGCCCTCATTACTTGTATTCCAGTTCAGTAAGGATGCCCTCATTAGTTGCATTCAAGTTTAATACGGATGCCCTCATTAGTTGCATTCCAGTAAAAGAAGGTCGCCCTCAGTTGCATTCCAGTCAAATAAGGTTGCCCTCATTAGTTGCCTTCCAGTCAAACACGGTTGCCCTCATTACTTGCATTCCAGTTCAGTAAGGTTGCCCTCACTAGTTGCATTCCAGTCAAAGAATGTTGCCCTCATTAGTTGCATTCCAGCCACATATAGTTGTCCTATTAGATACCTTCCAGTCAAATATGATTGCCATCATTAATGTCTTCTTACTACATGCAGGAGGTCACATGAGGCCAATCCTACATCCCCAAGTCCATGGGTTTTGTTGGCATAAAATCACAAGTAGAACGAGCAGCGTAGATCTTGATTTGCTGCCCTATTATGAAAATGCCAGTATAGATCCAAGCTGTTCACCATTGTGCAAACTTGTCGCCAGCCCACCAGCTAAATTCATGGCCTACTGATGCAAAATATGAGTCTCCAGTTCGTCTGGCCAAGCGGATTTTAGTTATATAGAGTAAATACAATCTATAAATTGCTTAATTTATCATATTAAAAGAAATAATAAAAACCACGTGAAAATTACCAGTGAGGTTTTCTTTCATAACCATTTTCGAATCAGGACCATTGCAATCTGATCTGATGGGTGAGATGAGAAGTGAAATAACTTATGTACTGACTGTGTACAGCAGCCACAACCCCAGTTAAACTCTCTTCTGTGTCTATGCAATGTCTGATGAGAAATTACTCCAGATTCCTATGTCAGCATATGGAGTTATTTCGACGCTTTGACGTTTGATAGACCTAAGTGTGTCCATACCAGTCAGGAGTGTCATGGGTGAGACACACTTCTCTCAAATGAAGACAGACTATAGAAATACGTTCCATGCTAAGATAATGATAACGCTGTTAACTGATCCGCTACATATAGAAAGTATCCGTATGATCCAGATTTCATTGCCAAATGACGTTGCATTTGTCTATTAGGCAGACATCAGTCAGTTGAGACATTTCCACATGCTCCTTTTCTTATATATACTTAGACCTGTTGATATGCCCATGACACACATTACATTGATAAGAAGGACTTTACAGATCAGTAATAGCTTCATGGTTTAAAGCTGAAATCCACAAAAGTTGGTTGAACACTATGAATAATAGCAATTTCACTGAATTCAATTGATAGAAAATCATGTAGTAGAGAAATTCCACTTGGAATTTTCAAACTAAATAATATTTAATTCAAAAGACTGAATTGTCATGTTTTCTCACCATCATTTGTTTCTTCGTCACTGTCATTCTTGTCAGTAGAATTTTCATAACCATAATCGGTTTCCTCCTCCTCATTGTCTGTGTATTCATGTTTCTCGTCATCTTCATTTGCAAGGTCTGCACATAAATCACCTTTCTCGTTCATACGACAGAGAAATCTGTCTGTTCTGCTAAACTTACTTTTTTATATCTCAGTCTGGTTATCTCAGACCTGTCTTCTCAGTCATAGAGTCCACGCACTGGGAACTACTTTTAAAACCAAAACCATGATGTCTTCTGCTGTGCCTGACAGAGATGTTATACAATACAATAAAAACAACAACAACAACAATTCGCATATAAAGCAACTTAAGGTGTCTCCACCATACAAAACATTTTTAGCCACAGATACACACGCCGAGCTATTCGATACTCCAGACACTCAGGCAGTACATATCACCGGCCAAGCAAACCAAAGTCTCTCAAAGCCGGCAAAACCCAGAAATGTGTTATGTCGCTCTGCTTTCTTCTAACTTTGTCGATCACCCACAATCCGCTCCAGTTGAATCAAATATAATAATGCGATTGCAAATGTAAATTCCTGTACGTACCAACTAGAGTGGCTCATTCATCAGTCCACATGATATTCCACAAACGATTTCATTTTAGCTTATTATTGCACTGGTGATAGCAACACTTGCCGTATTTCCAGAAGAGAAAATATAAATTTCCAAACAATTCATGAATAACAAATCTCCTGATGTCACTACACACTTCGTTAGAATTATACCCAGTAGGCATATTGTACTGCACAGTATCGTACAGTTGCCTACCATGGAACATTTTCCAAATTAGAACTGACTAAAGTTAAACCTTAACTGCATAAAGATCTTAATTATTTATTGTCAATTTCATGTGACATCCATTGCTTAAATGTGATAATACAGTAATAATAATAATAATAATATCAAATAATTTCATATTTCTATTTTCTCCTGTGTTGTGTAGAACTTGTGTACTTAGGGTCGACAGGTCACCGCATTACTTTTATTAGCATATTCGTCTTAATGCGCAGTACATCTGCTTGGAAAAACTAAAGCACGTGACTCAAGACGCTCAATGCTTAATAGTTCCAACACTTAACAAGTACAACTTTCGTTCTTGATTTCTGTTTCCATTTCTAAAAGCGTCATATATAGCTAGATTCTACTTAGATAAATATTCAGATTTTCATAAAAGAGTACAAAACCTGATTACCTTTATATAGAGTGAGAAGCAATAATAGTAACTGATGAATACTGTGTTTTGAATCTGCTAACTAAAATTGCAAGGGTGCAGGCTATTATAATTTAGTTGTAAACAATTGAGTGAGAAAAATAATCTTTGAAAGAATTGGGTGAGAAAAATTAATCTATGTCGGTATTTGCACTAAGACAAGGAAATCCCACTAGCGGGATTACATTATTTATCTCCCCACGAGCCTTATGGGGAGACAAAAACAAAAAAAAACAAACAAAAAACATAACCACTTGACTGGAATTTCTGTCACCGGTCCAAACCCTGACACAGATTATATTAATCTTTGTAGAACTCAGAAACATGGGTTTATCTATCTTTTGTGCCTTTTTACTAATGTCTGCAGTTTCACTTTTAACGTCACCAATATCCCAGAATTTGATCAGCGTGTCATGTGAATAACTTGTAAGTAATGACTTGTTCTATGACAAGGATCGATTTTCTATTGAAAATTCCTCTTCATGAGTTCCTACCTAGAAATCTGTTAGGAAGAATGCTCACGCTCTAAATGAAAAAAAGAAACAAACGGTATTAATTAATTTTTTTTGAATGTATGCTTGAATAAGGGCCAGGAAAATTCATATATTTGCTAGCCCAATTAAAAGGTTTACTTTCCCATTTTTCCTGTTTAAGGATGTTACAAGCATTATCAAATATTTCTCTTTCCATCAGGTTACTACATCTGGATATTTCCTTGCCTACGTCAAAATTAACTTGGCCTGTAATTGTTATCTATAGCACCTGCAATGATTCACCACCGCAAATGACCATGCTTTATATTGAATATTCCAAACCCCGTCCAACCCCTATACCCTACATGTTATCGTACACAGTCACCCAGAGGACATAATGCAAAATCCATCGCACATATCTTGTAACTTCCATCCATGACTGCATATATGAAGTTTGATCAGAAAATGGGTCCAAATTACCAACACAACTGAAATATGTAATTTTTGTACATCTGAACCTTTACTATCTCCCAAGGACTTGAGACTTCTTCATGATAAAATTCTACTCAACGTTTTGAGTAATAATGTAATTCTAAACTTCTATATCGTCCTAAATCTTGACAAATGCATCATTTTGATCGGTCACAATAGTTTTAGTTAGATTTGGGTAAAGTCAAGTTTGATGATGTATTTGCAATAGGTGGGACTTTAGAAAGATAACTGCTTGCAGATGGTTAAACAGGGGCAACAGACGACATGAATATACAAGATTTTGATCTCCTCACCCAGGGACTGAAGGTAGTGATCAGTGTCACAGCTGATCCATATCTGTGGTGAAACTCTTCCTGGTACACCGGAAAAAATTTGTTTTTAAAAATAGAAATACATTCCATTCATCCAGTACATGAATGCACCACCCGCCCCTTTTTCTAAGACCCTGAAGTCAAACATACATTGGAAACAAACCTATGTGTAAACTTTATCAAGGTCACTGAAAAATGAAAATATTGAACAAAGTGACCTACTTTTGGTACTATAGTGCTGTACTTAGCAAGATGCATTCACAAAGCTGACTGACTACATCTACCAATGTCCCATATTGACCTGTATGCAAAACATAACCAATGTCAATGGACTAGACGGCGACCTACTATCGGAAAGGTGGAACTGTACACAGCTACATCAACACGTATAGCTGCATACATCTGTGGCTGATAATATTCAAGACACTAACCTAAACACAAATATGAACTGAAAGTCACTGAAGCATTTAATTAGGACACAATTACATGCTTTTAAAAAAGGTGTTGTACCTAACAATATGCCTCTGAAGGCAGGCTTGTATGACTCTAGGGCTAATATTTCCTAAAATAGATCAATACACAAAACTTAGCTGAAGTCACTGAATTGAGTCTCACCAAGACAGATCTACAAACGAGCTTTATTTCTCTGTTGCTTAATGTATCTGAGAAACTGATCTAAATACAAAATTTAAAGTCACTTATATTTCAAATTTTGGGCACAGCAACCAGCGTTTGCTGAAATAGCATTATATTCACTAAAATGCTATCTACACAGAAACCTGCATGACTCTGGGGTTCACAATATCTGATAAACGGACCTAGAGGAAAAACTTAAAGTCACAGAGTTTGAATTTAGGCCACAAGGATTAACTTTTGATAGAATCACATTGCTATAACCTTCATACAACTACAAACAAAGCCCCACATCACTAGGAATCAATTTGATAGGTGATAGGACAAAGGTAACATACTTATGATATGGCACCAGGATTGAATGTAAGCTGTATTTTTGTTCCAATTGCCCAAAAGAATTATCAATTACCCACTCAAATATGCAAGACACATTTGTATAGTTTGCTGTCAAAATAATTGGCACAAATTGTGATGTGTCGTTGGTCATCATGTTCCTGGCTATGCGATTCAGTCTTTTACCTGTAATGTGTTTTATATAAATGAACATTTTGATCATTAAGACTGACGGCTTAGCTAGACTGGTTACACTCCTTATGTTTATAAATTAATATTTACATACCAATAAATGATAACCAATCACACCACATGCAAACAAATATCTTCACAAGAGGTGATTCACGAACATGTTGGTGACCATTTTGCGGAAAACTATCAACATTAATCATCAAAAAAAAATAAATAAAAAAAAAAATGGATTCATTTTCTGTTTTAGTCTTTTTGTCTAAGTAAATGAACAACAATTAATAATGATCACAGCATACTGGTTGACACAATAGTAAAGCATCTTAATGAAATCTAATTAAATATATTACTTCTCTTCGTTAAGTCTATCTTCCACAAGCTGTTTTTGCTATGAATTGCTAGTAATAGTGGATTGATCCGTTCACTGAAAGTGGAGAAAAGTCTGACTCAAATATTGAGTGAATTCGTCCGTTGATTCTTTACATTCATCATTATGAATAGCATTATTCAAAATTACTAAATAAGAGACTGCTTCAGTGAATATTTCTTCTTTGACTACCAAGCTTAAGTCATCATCCTTTAATCCCTAAAGACTATAAAATTATGGAGTGCAATGAAAAGTACAATTGAAAACTGAAAGTGCTGAGCTGTAACCTTGACCTTGAAGATAGCACCCCTAATGTGGCATGCAAAACACATCCCAGTGCCGTTGAATGATTACACCAAGTTTCTTAATCTCAAACAGATTTAATGTAACAGGGCAGAAGTGAAAGTGAAATGGAAAACTGAAAACACTGAGCCTTGGCTTTCACCCTGTAGACAGTACATTCGATGTGGCATGCAACACAGCTTCTAGTGATGATTTTCAAGTATACTCAGCTTCATGCTTTAATCTCAACTGACTTTAAAGTCATGGAGGAGAAGGTAATGGGTGATTATAGACTCAAAATACTCAGCCAAGATCATGAACTTGAAGAGATTACTTCCAAAGTGATAAGTGATACACCTTCTTGTGATGATGAAACAATATACGAATTTCCAATCCTTAATCTCAAACAGCTTTAAAGTTACAGATCAGAGGACGAAGTGATAGAAACGAAATACTGAACTATTACCTTCACTTCAAGATACAAACCCCACTTAGAATGGAACACATCTTCCGATGATGATGTATAAATATGCAATGTTTCATCGTTTAATCTCAGATGGTCTTAATGTTATGAATCAGACAGGAAAGTACGATGAAATTGTAACATTTTGAATTCTGACATAAACCTTTGAAGATAGTAACCCCAATCAAGCATGTGCCACTCCTTTTAGTATATGAAGGGTCAAAATATATCAAGTTTCAACCCCTGATCTCAAATTGTTTCAGTGTTATAGAACGGAAGGGAAAGTGTGATGTAAATCATAACCACAAAGTCACAAGCTTCACAAGGAAGAAAGGAAACCATATTGTGGTATGCAGCACACATTCTAGGGATGATAAATGTCGATGAATTCCCCTGATAATATTTCCCCCTCATTCTAGATCAACTTTGAGCGGTTTACAATCATTACTGAGGCTAAATATCCCTGAAATAGGGCATTCCCTGAAGATTCTCATATGTGGATGATGTATAAGTATTCAAACTTTCATCCACTAATATCAAACGGCGTTAAAATTCTAGAGCAGACGGAAGAGGGTGATGTAAAACTGAAAATATTGACCCGTGACCTTCATCCTGAAGACAAGAATTGCAATGTGGCACATAACACACGTTCTAACGATTGCGTATAAGTATACCAGCATTTATTCCGTTATCTCAAATGGCTTCATAGTTTTAGAGCAGAAGGGAAAGGGTGAGGACAGATGGTTGGAAGGAATGGGAATAACAAAAAGCATATTTTAATTGAAAAAAATCCGCATCACAAACCCCAAAAATATTGACCTATCAAAATCTTACCTGACCCCTTTAGAAATTTCAAGAGGACATTGGTCACATATCTATAAATCCTATATTGAACCTTCGGCATAACAAAGTGTATTGAATCATCTAATCTGATTAATTAACTTCTTTATATTGAGACTGAAAGCATATACCATGTTGAATTGAAACCTTAATATATGCACCAATCCCTTGTTATTCCATGCCCGAATAAATCATGAACCCAGTCACAATGCAATAAGATTAATAGATCCCAATTTTAGAACGTAAAAGTTGGTAACAAAAATAACAAACTAACGGTGGCAAGCAAGACTCAGTATTACAAATAGCCAATCATTCTGATCATCCAAATATTCCTGCATTTTAATGATTGAAAAGTCTGATGTTTGATATTAATAGGGAATAAAAGATAAATATCTGGACATATCAGCATGTAAATATGTACACTGACAAAACAGATTGCTCAGCATCGTGTTTGATGAAACAGTGCATCAAGAATATTGTGAAACAAACAGAATAAAGAAGATTATTAATTTTATTTCCATTCTCTTACAGCCATATGCATTTGAAAGTCGTTATTTACATACCATGAGAACTGCGGCAAAAATCAGTGGTAAAGTACATGGACATTTTTGGATGACGAGTGCTGTACGAAGAAAACTGAATGTCATGAACTGGGCTGCCACATTAAAAGCTGCACGTTTTGAAAAGAAAATCGTCCTACCCTGTTATTTTTTTTTATGACAGACCCAACGCCCTCTTTTCCTGACCCAGTTTAGTACCTGGTCACCATTGTAAAAGTCTTTTAGTCCAAACCCCACGTCAATATGACCATCCATCTAGGTGGAGTAGTGACAGTAAGATTTTCAAGACAGCTTTCATGACAGCCATAATGGATTTTTCATTGGTACTACTTTCAGTTAGAACCAATTAGGCATCGTAAGACGTCTATGGTTGAAAACCTCACCTTGATATAACCATCCATTTGAGAGGAGTAGAGATAACAGACGGTTGCTGTGGTTGCTATATTAGAGCTAGGACCTTTTTCCAATCATTACCAACAAAACATCATATGAAGTCTTTCAGTGTAAACTCCATGGTTTTATGATCATTTAATATGAAGAAATAGTGTTAAGAAGATTTTAAAGATGGCTACTGGTGGCCATATTGGATGCCCACGTGGTACCATTTTCATGTAGGATCAACTAGAGATAGAAAGTGTTTTTAATAAAACAAAACACGTTTGTATGCTTATCCTTTCAAATGTAGGAACAATAAAAATTTCACAAGATGGCAGCTATATTGGATGCGCGAGCAGCACAACTTTCCTTGAGGAAGTTCATTTTCGTGTTATAGTTGAACAGAAAACAAGTGTTAGACTTTGGTTTAAGAAATAGATGGAGGACTGCTGATGTCATTCTTCATGGCGAAGTAAGTTTGTTTATCTTAAAAATAGCATTCACGCGGATAGTAGACGTGATATAGTAGCTTTATGGAAAATATTGTGTTAAGGTTGGCATGAAAAATAAAGACTACAATCTGTCATAGAAGGCAGCAATGCCTACTAAGAACCACAGAACTAAATAAATTTTTATTAAACTGTTTCATTTGACAAATATAAACGCATGAATTACTATTCCGACACTAGTGACTCGAGATAACATTCGTGATGTATGGACGGAATGCGTTATCTGTGCTTAACTAAGTGTTCTTGAATAGCTTATCGAATAATGATTGTCCAGCATCTGATCATTGATACGATTATTCCAGCGTTGAAAATGTATGTACTTTACCAAGTCAGTATACTGCCGACGTATTAATGTACTGCCTGAGTGAACAATCTCATGATTAAAAGTCATGCAGAAAATCCATTTTTATTTTTTACACGTGTTTGCACTTTGCCGGTTTGCAAGCATTATTTCAAATCGCATTTTTTACACCCAGGGGAGATGTGGCAGCTCAGTTGCTAGGGTGTCTGACTAGTAATCCAACAGTCGTGGGTTTGATACCCGCCCAGACCAGCTAAGGTCGGCATGTGTCCTTTTCATTGTTTTATTGTTGGTGAGTATACATGAAACTTTACTGAATTAAGTGTTCTCAAAGAGGTAGGATATGAATTTTAGTAAAATGTTATATGAATAAGTCAAATTAAACAAAATAAAATCTCTTAAACACATTCAAAATAGAAAGAGATATTGTTTGATTTTACACATTTCAGAGCTTTCACAAAACCATTGGAAGCACATTTAGTAAAGTACAAAATAGTTGTATGTTATTATAGCAAGTTTGCAAACTTTTCGACATTCTTAAATTTTGCGACGAAAACTTTTTGGGGCTGCCGAGTGGGTATCTGTTTTTCCCAAAATAACTGTATTCTTTTTGAGTCGAAGTGTGGAGTTTGTACGTTGTTTAATTAGGGGCCTGCCATTTAATTTTCTGGCTGGCGGTAATGGAGTGCTGGGATCGGGGGATGGAGTGTCCCCACAATTATTTAGAAAAAAAAAAAAAAAAAAATCGGCCCACAATTAGCTGGAACAAAGTGTTGTATTATATAGAAAAAGAGTCAGTTATATCAATTATAGTAGTTGAAAAAACATTTTTAATTAAAGAAATTAAATATATCCAGTGGTTGAGTACTGAAATGTTTAAAAAAAACAATCAGGCCCTTAAATAGCTTGAAACAAAGATTTTTGTCATGATTTATAGCAACCAACCATAGCTCTTTATTATATCAAATATAATAGTTTAAGAAAAACAACAAGCAATTGTCTTGAGATAATTATTATCCAGGTTCGGAAAAATATCCCCACATAAAACAAAAACTCTAAGCATTTAATTGTCAGCCCCTTTGTCCATTTTCATGTCTGCACCGTCAAATCAGCCCCCATCGTCTACCGATGTTTATAATTCGGCAAGGCACTTGACTCAAATTGCTTTAGAACTAGATAATCATGACCGATACCTGTCCAATGAGGGAAAATCTTTATGGACCTTGTATTTCATTAATAGAGTGGTTACAATGATTATCAACGTGAAACTATGACATCGTTTATGATCACAAATTTCCAAGTTATCTTAAACACGCGTATGAACAAGAAATTAAGGCATGGGGGCCATTAAGTCTTATCATTAAGATTATTATTAATAATTGTCAACAGATACATAAGCATCTATTCACAGATCCTATATAACTATTACAATCTTAAGATACTCAGGTCACGTATGCATTATTTGATTAGAGATATTCTGTACGATTTACAGCCGTGAATAAAAAATTATAAAAATTAGATACCATCATGTTCCAGGAGTTATAAAAATATAGATACACGTAACAATACACTATGTTGGATTATTGTTATCTCATTCAAAGATATTCTAGACTGTATCATTGTGTACATCAGGACATGGAAGGCTACTGAAACATTCTATAGGACATTTTGGATTATCTGGCACTTAATTCACAATACTGTAAGAATATCTTGAATTTTCACTTCGAATATTGCTTGTTGATTTTAATTAAATTGTTGGTCTGTTACATATCTTAAAACCTGGAGTCGTAACAGAAATTGGCTGCTCGTCCTGGATCTTATCACACTGTCAGATAATAGGAAAACCCAATCAGAAGATACCCAAGGCTCATATACAGCCCAAGGCCCATTCCTATGGCCCAAGGCCCATTCCTGCATTTGACGAACCATGTAGTAGAACAATGGTAACTTACCTAAAACAAATCCGGCAACTAATACGTGTCGACCATAATGTGTGATTCCACAAAATTTTCGGACTAAATTATTTTAAGAAATGTTAAAATTAATGAAAATTGCACCGTCTTTGGTAATTTTTTTCTTTTTTTTACAATTTTTAACCTTCTTAAATCAAAACAAGGGTAAAATGTCATTAATTTTCCAAAACGTTGTTCATGAATCAGGCATATAACAGTTTAAATCTTCGGCCTATCACCTCAGTAGTCGAGGTGATTTTACAAAGATTTGATGCAACTTTAAAGAACATGACTCGGTCAATTTGTTTCGATACAGGAAAGGATTGGGCTGAAGATATTCATTTGCTGTTAGGGAATCAGTTCAAGAATAATTAGGTTTTATCCTTTCGAACTGGGTTTTGGACGTACGGCCCGTGGACCACTGAAGTTATTAAAAGAGAAACTTCTTTCAAATGAAGATTGCAAGATTCATCTTTTGACTTTTGAGAGGATTTTGAGTCTGGTGATAATATTCTGACTAAATTGCCCATACCTCAAAATCCTAAATGTTATGGTCCTTATACAATTGAAAAGAAAGATAATGACTTTAAAATTATAGCATTAATACTCCTGGAATGTGGAAACAGACATAATTCTGTCATACAAATGTGTAAAAGGAGCATATTGATAAAGGTAGCACAGTTCATTATTCAGTATTTTTAGCTTTACCGATCCCCCACAGTGAGGATGTAAACTATGGCATCAAGCGTGACGGTATGGACTTCGGACTGAACAACTGTCCACATTCAGAAATATTAAAAACTCGGACCAGAATCTTTCACATCTACAAGGACAGACAGGGAGTGAACTAACCCCCCCCCCTCCCCCAGCTTTCATATGAATATGAGCATTGTTTCCTGATGTTCCAACACGAAGAAATAAAATCTTCCATGACTATGAGATTGAAGATTTTACAGCTTTGAAACAAAATCCTTATTAGAATATTTGAAAAGATAAATTCAGTATTTACTAGAGAATGATTTTATAGAACGAAGTAAAAGTAAGTTGTATTTACCGTGTATTCATCATTCTGACAAATGTCAAGAATCTTTTGACAAACTGAAGGCCATGCATTAAGGTCCAAATGTTCTTTCGGTACCTAATTCCCACCAACACTTTAAGTTTTCTCTTGATGCAGGTGATGTAAGGGTTGATGGAATATTAACTGAAGAAGATAGAAATGTTGTGGGTGAATAGTGAATTTTGTCTATAAATAAAACAAAACAAGCACTACAAAGGGTATTCTACAATCGAGAAGGAATGTTTGGCTTTTGATTTTGCTTTGCCGCTTTTCGAAGTGTATATTATTTCAGCTCTTTCTCCGATTGTTGAATTCAGCGATCACAATCTGTTTATTTTCTTCAAGAAAATGAAAATTAAAAATCAGAGATTGTTGAAGTAGAATTTGATGCTGCAGGAATACAACTTTGATATTAGACACAGCAGGGGATAAGATAATGTGGTTGCAGATGCCCTCTCACGTGTATAAAGTACTATATTGCTGTGTTTTGTGTAATCAAGCTGAGTGTCATCGATAATACATTTTCACATAGTGTCTTATGCATATCTGACAAATATGTAAGAGAAACTTTATTTTATAACCTTTCTCTTTCTTTATGATGGGAGGTGTTATGTATATGACGGTAGGTGTTATGTATATTTGATATAAATTGCATGCCTAACTCTGGTCTATTATGGTTTGCATAGCAAACTTCTGTCCATGACTGTAAGCTGGAAAGAACATATTTACGTAGTATGGGATCATTGCTAGTCTTGTGCACATTTCGACTTGTTTCTTCCTTTGGAAATCGTCACAGTCTATTACGATGTAGGTAAGGTGAAAATGTGTATAAATAAGAATTTGATACGCAAATCATTCATTCTAATTTTAAATCAGTCTATCAGATATTATTAAAAAGAAATTATTTAAAACATTCATTGGAAATACTAATGTACTCATTGCCTTTTTGGATTCATTTACACTATTTTTAGATTATTGTAAACTCATTCAAAGATATTCTTGATTGCATTATCGTGTTACATCTGGGAATTCAAGATTATTGAAATTCATTCGGAACATTCTATATATTATTTTACTTGTGATAGGTCTTAAACGATCATTTAGGATTAAATTCACAATACTAATTTTTACTTTTTACTGCAGATAAAAAAATTGCTTGTTGATAAAACCATGTTACATATTTTAAGATATAATGTCCTAAAGCAGCTAAGTGTCGAAAATATGCACTGATATGTTGCAGACAGGTTTGTCTGCACCAGTTTCATGATTTACTCAATGGGTGAGATCAGGCTCGAACCGTTCGTTAGTATTTACACAAGTTTGGGGACTGATTTATCTTGCCAAGCAAAGGGAAGCATGATTTAAAACTTATTATTGCAGCTTAGCATTTATTCATAAAAACAAATGGCTGTAGTCTTCTCACTCTTATTTACTCAAATTGTTTTCATCACTGGACAGGGAAAAATGGACCAATAACACGGAGACGTGGAGAATACTTGTTAGAACTTGTTGTGACATAACATAAATTAAGATTAGTATGACCCTATTCATGGGATAATAATTCTGTCTAAATACGCAGGTACATACGGATAGGAACCATTTGAAGTGTGCAGCCCCGACACCTTGGAAGTTTTCCTTTAACTGGAGAGAAGCATTTGTGGCTCGAATAGGGACAATAATGCTATAAATCTGGCTTACATTTACCTTGGCTTTTATTGCTATAAATTAGAACTCAAAATTGATTTTCTCAGTGACAATCAAAATATCACAATTATATTTGAATGATGAACTTCATCGGTTTGATGATAGCTTAAGATTCTTTGTTTTAATTAGGTCAGTTGCTAAATCAAGATATTTGGGATTAGGCTGAGATAAAAACTCGGTCTTGAACCCTCATGCAGTCATCAGCGTTACGAACTTTCTGTGTCTTGATCGTATTACTGTGCACGTTTTGTTCAATAATTTAGCACGCTCTTGGAAATCAATTAAACAGAGTGATTTAATTTTTTGTCGAAATAGTGGTGGAAATACCATTTCAGACCCTAAGTTATTAACCGCATCGAAGCCTGAAATTTTTTTCATTAATAATTTCCAGCACACACACACACACACACACACACACACACACACACACACATCATTAAATGATTGATCGCTTACCGGGATAGAGATTTCAAAAATGTGGAAAATGTGGAAAGAATCAGTAAGAAAATGCCAGTAGAGAGAAAATACGGAAATAAAGATGGTCTTACTTTTATATGGAGATAATTTTTGAGTTAATTAAACATACGCAGTGTACCACTATAATTACAAACATATTTTTCCAAAGATTAAATTTCAGCAGAAAAAATATATTTTGTATGAAGTGTTCTTTTTGTGCTTTTTAAAATTTCATATGCGTATTACTAGGTCACTTTTCATTTAAATTTATACTTTAGAGATAAATATATTTCTATATTCAATGGGCATTTATTATTTCATTTTTCTGTCTTTTGTCGCATCTATCTGCCCGGCTGTACATCTATCAACCCATCTATATTATTTAAAGGCGTCTTCTGTTGTAAATCATTTACAGTTTTGATTATCAGAGTGTTAGAACGTTTTTCCATTGGATGACTTTGAAATCAAAATTATAATCAAAATAGTTTAAATGTAATGCATGTCAGTATATTTGTTCATACACATTTAGGAGTTTAGAATACAACTCAGATCAAAAAACAAACGCGTGGAAGGACAGCGTGGCAAAAAAAGTCCACAAAAGCAATTTACAAACCCGAGGCCTAAGCTTGGACCTCCCATGAGCCTCGATCACTTGGGAACACGGTCCTTTATTACCTTTTCACGCTTGTTTGATGTTGGATTAGTCTGTCATTTATGTATGAGGTGAAGTTTTTCCGGGGGATGGGGGTTGGGGGTTGGTGATCGTCGTCGTCGTTAACATAAGGTACAAACCTTGTCATTAACGTTGTTTCATATTTCATACCAAATCTTCAAGTTACAACGGGTAAAGTAATGGTAGATTTAGATGTCATTTGAACTATAAACAATATCATATTTCAAAATACAATTCCTAAAACATGTTTAAAAATTATCCAACCTTTTAACGTTGAATAAACATTTACACACAACCTCACCTGACGACCATCCCATTCAGTAGGATATGCAGGAAGTCTACACGTATCTTTCAATACAGGTCTGTAAAGATGTCATTTACTCAGCTATGGTTGTGCAACCACTTAACCGATCGAAATGTCGATATCTATTAAGGCACAGACATAGGAACAATAGAAATATCATCCGACCTAAGGCAGAAAATTCCCATAAACAAAATCACCCGATCTCAGGAAAAAATTCCCATAAATAAAATCGTTTGGGCTAGTAGAGCCATTTACATTCAGTTAACATGTACAGGGGCGTTTAACGTTAAATCGATATCGTAAATGAAGATTATCCTTCTCGTTTTCTTTTCCGCTTTCGGAATGGATGGACGTGGAAGTAAATCAATTTAGAAAGAGTTTTCAACATTTTTGTTAAAACTTTCCAATGATTCGCTATACATATTTTATAACCGGCCATAAAACAATTATACGGCTTTTCAGTTTTGTCTGTGTGTCTTTTTTATATATTACTTAACTCATTATTTTTAGGTTTCAACAGTCATTAGTCCTCGTGTGTGTGTGTGTGTGTGTGTGTGTGTGTGTGTGTGTGACAGAATTTAATACGAAGGCAGACTAGAGAATAAAAAAAATTGTTTCAGAAACATTTTTTAGTTCGTATCAAGTTAAATCCGAATGGTAACAGTGATATCCACCTACATGTCCACATTATGTGCCATAGAGACGGGTTTGCTATTGAAATCTTAGCAGTTTATTTTTAGCCCTAAACGTGCACAATAAACAAAGCCTGGCTACGCTTTTGTGGCTAGAATAATCAAATATTGGACATGTTTTGTTTTTTTTTTTTTGCTTCTAATTACCATAAATTGTGACAAAGATCACGTACAATGGGTGGAGTCTGTTTACGTTTAGCCCATGTCTTACATTGCTAACTAAAGCATAGCTCAGAAAATATAGTATCTGGGTATTTAAATGTATTAGTTATTCGGTTTATGTGAAAACGCGGTCTTTATCCTTTATTAATTCATACAGTTTAGTACCATATTTTTAAGTTCTGACAACATTATGTGCACAAGTAATGTTCTTAAGAGACAATTAAAGGTTTAAATAATTCACATATGTCAGTATTGACTGGACATAACTGCACGCGTTTTATTTCAAAACGTCGGTGTGCCTAGCATAGAAGAGCCACTGACGCATTGAATCGGGTAGTCTGCGCTAGTGGGACAACATACAAAGGGGCGATCTACGTCATATCAAAACCAACATCTGTTCAGGGCATGTTTGTTGCGTATCATCATAAGAAATCATCACCGTTTTTTTAATTCTGTGCCTATGACGACAAACAGCATGTTGGTTATGAGCGTTGGACGCGCTTTCAAGTAAGTGACATTAAAACGGACTTAAGTTACATGATAATAACAATGTCGATGTATTCAATGTATCGTCTGACTACTGCTGAACATTGTCTTGATATTTTTTGTTATAACTTCCATGTAATTGCTGTATAGCTTTCACATTTTTGAGGTACAGGTGGAGTCTGGATCGACTTTCTTACCAGTTCTGTGTAATGTTATGGACCTGGCTTCCTCTTCGTCTAATTGGCATGTGTGTGCAGTAACCACATACTATATAAATCTCACCCGATCTCAGGTTAAGAACTGACGTGTCAAATTCCACTTGACCAGTAAAGTTCTCCACATTAAGTGAACTGTACAAGAAGGCTGGATGTTAAGGGTTATTGGTAATGCACAGTTCAGTATAGGTGAGTGGGTGATAGTACTCCGTTAAGAAATGGCTAAAAGTTATGGTCGTATTGATGTGCTAGATCTTTCAATTAAGTATCCTGCAGCATTTAGCAGTTAATTGTGTGTGAAATGGGAACTTATAATAAAAATTCACACACTTTTACCTCCCTTTTCCCTCATAATTTGATATATTGTACAGCAGTATGGGGTTTATATATAATGACAATGTAACGTCACTGACACTTATGAACAATCCATGTAGTGGCAAAGAGAAGTGAATTTTGTATAAAACTGAGAAATTGAACAGGAGCTGTTCTTTCAACAGACACTGCTTGTAAATCAAATCGATTTTTTGTCAGTGCCGATAATACTGTAATAAATTTTGGAGATGCGCATTTGGTTATAGCGCCCCGTTTAAGGAATTCTTAGATTTGTGTGATTTTACTTGTTTGATTATTGGAATACGGTGCAATGGAAATATTCCGTAGCCCGAAATAATTAGCCAATTATTAGGAGCAAACGTCACGGAGAGAAAGTGTTAGTGAGTTTCCATGATGCCATGGTCAGTGAGTAGCGAATTAGACTCAAACCGCATGACTGTCCCTGTCATAATGTAGTCCTTAATAAAATCTAGTAGTGTACCTTGGTGTTGTGACTGCAGTGGCAGTATTTACGGTAGGAAACCGGTAAATTACACAATGGAATAAAATGAGAAGGGACTCTGCAGATACCGTTTATGTCGCCATGGTGGCAAATGTGATGTAGTTGTATTGGCGTAATGTGCCTTGGAACCATGGATTGACTGGCCTAAGGTGGCGCAGTTTCCTGTGGTAGGGGATATTTGTAGAGTTTCTACGGCGTGAACTGCTGACGGTACGGAAAGTTGATGAAGAGAAACTATGCAAACGTGCGGTTGATAGATATTTGGCAAGTTGGGAAATCTGTGGTTTTACATTGATTAGAGTAAAATTTATGTATAGAATGGACATGTCGGGCTTTCTAACTTACAACTGAAGTTGTATAGAAGTCTTTGGAAATTTGGGGTAAACTTATGACTTCTAGCGGGAATCGCGCCAGGGTTTGACACCACTCGGTCAAGCAAAGACCCCTGGCTTGTAACAATACTATTAGTGCCTAAAGAAAGGTAGGGAGGCCTGTATTGGCCATAAGCAGCATTTGTTATGACGAAGAGAAAGACAAACTTTTACATTTATTTCGGTAATAAGAATAATGATAAAATGTTTAGTCCCAAACACTATGATGATCCCTAAAATAAACAGTCTGGAATATCTTTATATTCTTTGCTCACACATCTTTCTGTGCATATTGTAATCTATTTATTGTACCACAACTGGTGATTCAGTTTTCTATACTTTAATAATTATTGAGTTTTGAGTTCAAATCTCTAACCACTTTCTTGGTATCATTGTAATGGGTTCGAGGAAAAATGTACAACATGTAAGACTTGGGTATAGTATTTTCCATTTATGTACAGTACAAGATATATTTAATTGCCTCGTTGTATCTTGCTTTCTAAAACATCCCATGTCTTTGCAATTGACTACACTGTACAACGATAACAACTAATTTATCCAGTGTTCAAATGTCACACAAAACAGTATTGTCATGTATCTATATTTTTGTAACTCTGGTACATTATTGTGTCTATAATATGTGCAGTTTTTAATCATTACTATAAATTGTAATGATCATCTATAGTCAAGATACTAGTTATATTTTTTGTACATGGGTGTAAAATTCTATTTTACTATATCAAGGTAAAGATTGCGCAGGATCTATAAATAGTGTTGACGTAGGGGTTTACGACCATTAATAATAATGTTAATAATAAGACCTGTTTACTATTTGGGGGTTATTTCCCACTGCAGGTTTTAGGTTAGGAGGTGGGTTCTCAGAAGAATTAAGGTATTTCCCATTGGATGGGTTAGGTCACATGAACAAGTATTTTGAAATATTATATTTAATAGTAACATCTGTCACGTGAGGTATATTGCGACATATAATGATAATAGGCTCTTGAGGGTGTATATTAGGAGACTACTGAGTAATCAGATTCATTCCTATTTTGGATTATTTCCTATATCGGATTCTTATTTATATGTTAAAATCAGTATGCAAATATTTTTAATGTTGTGTTTAGATAATTGGAGAGAAGACGTTTGATAGGATTATTCATTGGAGTCACAAACTGCTCATTGGACTAGAACATTTATTCTAGCAGTATTGTGAATTATTCAGAGGAGTTTTGGATAATGCCTTTGTGATACGCACATTCGATGATCTAAAATTCATTCGGAACATTTGATTCTTTTAAACTAGAATACAACGTTTTCGGATTATTTTGGATTCATTTCATAATACTGTAAGTTCCTCTTACATTTTCATTTTTAACGTTTATTATTAAATTATTTGGTAAGTTTTATAAAACCTGTTGGCTTTGCTTCTTTCTGTTGCTTAGTTTATGACCATAGAGTGGTAATAATATCAATAATTATTTATGACAAATACAGAAAAAAGCGTAACTAAGTTACCGCTAATATGTATATAACTAATTGCATAAACAAGTGTTCCCTATACGTGGCCTATTTGACAAAGTTTAGAATACACTGTAGAAACTCACATGAATATATACATGCCGTAGTCATTGTCACCAAGCAAGCTGCACTATACTTAAGTTTAGCATTCACAATTAGTGACAACAGTAACATCCAATAGAACTGGAGGAAGTACATTCTTCTAAAGTATCCACCTGCTCATACATTGTACCTGATCAGTTTGTAATTTTATTAAAATTTGTATTTTTAAAAAAAAATTTAAACCCCCACTCTTGCTTGCTTGAAGTCCTTCTGGCACTCTCGGAAACATGTACCACAACTACAATAACTCATACTTGCAATCAAATTTACCATATACCCCATTTATGCATATATATAAGGTTTATTTAAGGATAATTAGCTAATGTCAAGTACTTTTTATTATCTTTAGACGGATATTAAGAACGTATCACTAATAAATACCCGAAAATATAAACTTCGGTGTATTAACATTTACAATACTAGATGTGGTGAAAGAAGAGAGGAAAAGAAATAAAACGTAAACAAGCATATAAGTCATTTCAAAGTGGGCATTTCAGCCATGGTTAGGAATTTTCATCACTATTAACAGTACCGACCATAACTACTTTCAACATGGAAAGGTTTGGCAGCTATTGGGTTACAGGTATACGTGTAACACGACTTTTAGTCATGCGACCATGTGACTGGAAAAAAACCAATATGACAGACTCCAATACATTGCAACGTGACGTTTGCCATGTGCATTGTGCGCAAGGTCAGATGTATAAAACATCTAACTCTCGTTGTATCTTGCCTAGTCCTCATTGCAAAATGTTAATTACAAAGCAATAGCTTAATGCTATCTTTTTGCCGTGATCTACTGTACACAAAATGTAATATCAGTTTGCCTACTTTAGCTCGTAAAAGTACCCTTTCCACAAAACCGATTGTCCCTGCAAATTTAATAATTTAGAACTTTTCACTTATTACGTATAATACGCAATATTTGGCGATACCACACCCCACCCACTCTGTTAGGGATATTCACATTCCCATTAACCCCATGTCCGCTCCTGTGGCCTAGTAGTTAGAGCGTCCGCCTCGGATGCGGGAGTTCGTGGGTTCGATCCCCGGCCGAGTCATACCAAAGATTTACAAAAATTATGCAAACAGCTGCATCTCTGGGCGCTCCGCATTAAGAGGTTAGTGTTAGGATTTGTCGGCCTGGTGTCAGGATAATGTGACTGGGTGGGACACCATGATGCCCCAGTGCTAGATTATAAATTGCCACGCTGTACACTGCAGATATGACTGAAAATTTTTTAAAGCTAAGTTAAAAATCCAAATCACACACACACACACACACACCCCATAAATCTTTATGTGAAGGAACTCTCTCTCTCTCTCTCTCTCTCTGGACGGATGCGAGCCATACAATTGATTTGTTTACGTGAAGAAAATATTTCTGCCTTATAGGCGACTTAGGTCTAATGAAAGGAAAGAGCAATGAACAGAAATCCTAAATCTCGATTAATGTCAACAGCAATCCTAACTTTGATATTGGTGTACATGTCCTTATTCCGTGCAAATATGTTTATTGGGCTGAATTCCTGCTGTGACATTTTTATAACCCAAATTAGTGTATAACTGATTTGGCTTTTGTTAACGTAACACTCAGGGTATGTTTGGTGTCTGGGGTTGTATAAAATTCTATACAGTTTGGTCCGTGTCTCTTATTACAGGCAAAAAGTTTTGACGTGATTGAACAGACCTAAGAGTGTAAGATTACTAACAATGATGATCATCGCCTCACCAGCTATTATTGACAAGCGCATATAGCGCTCACACTGTTTTGCCAGAGGTGGAGTCAATTTCAACTTCTTCTGATGCCTTGAGTAATGTTTTGTTGAAGTGAAATCGACAACATTTTATTTGTGCGCGCGTGTGTGTGCGGTATTCTAAGCTGCGGCTGACAGTTGAATAGCTTTCATATTTTCAATAAGAGCTGTCATATTTCATAATAGATCGGTATCATTTATATAAATTTGAAAGACTTTCAAATAGTAGAGCGGGTTATGTTATATTCGGTCTAATTCTGTTAGCAACTTTTAGAATATGTTATTTAATGTTCTTAGTTGGTTTTCTTTTTTCTGTTTTGTTTTTGTCGGGGGGAGGGAGTAAAGTTGTCATTTTCTGGGTTTTTTGGGGGTGGGTGGGTTTAAAGTTGCCATATTGGATGACAAATTGGCATCATTTTGTTCAAAATTAAAAGCCCTTGATGCTTGGATGCTTTCTGTCAGAATTCTCTTGAGTGCCGTCTGAGAAAAGTCGTTTAATGTTTTTTTTTTTGTTCCATTATTACTTATTTCGGCCCTATTTGTCGACAATCTCCACGATTTGTTAAAAAAAAAAAAAAAAAAAAAAGCGTCCGTCCGCCTCGGGTGCGGAAGGTCGTGGGTTCAAACCCCGATCGAGTCATACCGAAGACTTATAAAAATGGTACTAATAGCTGCATCACTAGGCGCTCAGCATTAAGAAGTTAGTGTTAGGACTGGTCGGCTTGGTGTCAGGATAATGTGACTGGGTGGGACATCATGCTACATGTCTGCGGCATGATGACCCAGTGTTAGGCATCACTTTAAACTGCCACACTACAGACATCGTAGCGATATGACTGAAAATGTGTTAAAGCAACGTTAAAATTCCAAATCATAGACACACACCATTTGTAAAGATGTTGAAAGCCCTATGTATGAGGAAATATTCCGTCAAATTTTTGCTGAGCTGTTTTTGAGCAAAAGCCATTTAAAGGTTTGTATATTCTTAACGATGACGGTCGATCTGCATCACCTATGCCAGAATGTTCTCTGACAAATTCGGTCTAATTCTATTAGGTGGATCTTTTAAAAGCATTTTGAGGTGTTCTGTTTATAGTAACATTTGGCCTTTTATAGAACTGAAAACATGTCAAGATGCTTTCTGCTAAATTTATGTAAATTCTTTTGAGTGGTCTGGAAAAAGTATTGATGATTTTTTTTATATTTTTTTATGGCGGACATATTTGATGGTTTATCGGCATCGCTTGCAAAACATGGAAAATCCGCTGTGCCAGACTACCGTGTGTAAAATTTGGTCAAATTATGTTAAGCGGTTATTCATAACATTGCTGTTTAAAGGCTATTCTGTGTTTAGTAATGACAGCCATATTTAACAGCAGATTTGCATCATTTATTTATGGAAATTGAAAGCCCCAAATCCAGGATACTTTCCATAAACTTTTGGTCAATTTATGTGGAACAATAACAATTAATGAGAAGTCGTTGAAAGTTTCTTCTATATTTAGTACAGGCATCCATTTTGGATGATTCGTCAGTATCTTCTGAACAAACATGAAAGGGCTTTATGCCCCCGAATGCTTTCTGTAAAGTCGCGTGGAAGCGTTTTTTGAGAACAAGTTGTGAAAATTGTGGACGGACAACTTACGCTGTGCAAAGGACCATGATCACCTTATTTACGTCCAGGTGAATTTAAAGTGGCTCTGCCTGATTCAGTAAATAGGTTAAGGCTAATATCCTTTTACGGCTTTGTAATCATCTCAGTGTTAGAATAACCCACCGACAAGGAATTAATGGGGTTCTCTAGAATTCCTAATGAATATGGGATCGCCGCTAAGCAAACCGGCGGAGACATTGAACATGATTCACAGCAGTGTGCATGATAAACCACATTTTAAAGACAGCAGCCATGTCAGCAGAGGTACTATTTTCACTTTTTTTTTGTTGTATAATCGGTATGACTGCAAATTAATTTATTTTCCTGATTTGATATCGTAGACAAGTTTACAGTCTTCTACCGTGTGACGTAAAAAAGAAACAACAATCTTGAAAGCAGCCTACAAACTTCGGCTTTAACCTTATGACAGTATCAAAGATCAGGTTTGGATAATGTCAAAACGTAGAGGAAAACATAAATTACCTCATTCACTGGCTTGAACCCTACACAAAGGACGACGAAATGATCTGATTTCCTAAGTTGAAAATATAGTTACAGTCGGAAATATAAATTACCTTTGATTTTCTCAGGTGAGCAGGTTTTTAAACATATAAAGTTATGTAATGCATTCTCTCTCTCTCTCTCTCTCTCTCTCTCTCTCTCTCTCTCTCTCTCTATATATATATATATATATATATACATATGTGTGTGTGTGTGTGTGTGTGTGTGTGTAAGGCCTATTTGCGAACTTAGCGTCAGTCGTCCTGAATATTGACGTTGTTTTTGATAACTCTATTACAAATCGATTACAAATAAAAAATCTTTAGCCGTCAATTATATTTAGATAGAGATTGCGTGTGTATGTACATTCCTGTGTTTACGTCATGCATGATAACAAATACCTTGGTCCATAACACGTATATTTACTGTTTGTAAGCACTGAAAGTTATTTCGGGATTGAAGTATTACCATTATTTCGGGGTAAAAGAAGTCCTGCAAATTTAACATATTCTTGACAAGCAGCTTTTTATCCTGGAAGAAAACGAAATCTTTTAACACTTTTTTTCAGGTATAATTAGACGGAAAATCTATATTTTTACCGCTATTTCATGTGCATAGCGCTTAATTGTTCAATTGCGAACATTGTACATCTTTATCTACCGTCGCTTAACACTCCGGTTGCTCAGGGTCTGTGCCCTTTTATCGTAGAGAATAGCGTATAGCTCAGGGTCCAATCCGTTTATTGTAGCGAACAGTGTATATAGCTCAGTGTCCAATCCGTTTATTGTAGCGAATATAGCTCTGGGTCCAATCCATTTGTTGTAGCGAATAGCGTATAGCTCAGGGTCCAATCCGTTTGTTGTAGCGAATAGCGTATAGCTCAGGGTCAAATCCGTTTGTTGTAGCGAATAGCGTATAGCTCAGGGTCAAATCCGTTTATTGTAGCGAATACAGCTCAGGGTCAAATCCGTTTATTGTAGCGAATATAGCTCAGGGTCAAATCCGTTTATTGTAGCAAACAAGTAAAGCTCAGGGTTTAAGCTGTTCATTGTAGCCAATAGAGTAGATCCTAACCTGGACATCATAAAACTATGAGCAAGAATTTGATATTGAGTTTTCGAGTCAGCCAATCAAAAGTGGCTATACAAATATAAAGCTCCTCATGTATGGTTTGCATAAATATCAAGCTCAGACACGTAATCAAGAGTTGATTTCTCCCCGCATGACATCCGTCTGGTTAACCGCTAAATCCTACGCGTGCAAAGAAACCATGGATATATTTAACTTTTGTAGACAAGTGGGACGGAAAAGTTTTAAATCTCCATTTTAATTTAATTTGTATAATAAAGGGTTGGTTATTATAAGCTGAGAACTAATACCCCAATACACGACTCGCCAGGAGCTAGCGAAAGAGGGATCAAAGAAAACAGTGTATAGAATCATACTCTTATTGGTTAGCGTAACCCGTGGAGATTTTTGAATCGTTATAGATTTAAAGTTCTAATTTATCATTAATCAAGAAACTTTCAAATTCAAATGATTTTAAGAAAAGATTGGCCTGCTATCATTTCAAGGAAATTCTGAGTTTTATAATTTTGTCTCTATGGGAAGACACGTTTTATTTTCGCGTCATTCAAAAGTTAGGGTTGAAAAAATTATATAAGTAATCCCAGGATGACGTTTAAAATTACCTTCATGTTCGGATTGATACAGTGAACATCGTTAGGGTGGGACTTCTGTAGAAACTTGACAGAGCGGTCACATCCGACGGATTTTAGAGCGTAACATCAACTTCTGTGGATTTTGGTTCTTAATTTTGTCAATTTCTGAATGTTTGGCCTTGGAAAGCACGCAGTTTAGTTTGGTAACAGAAGCTGCAATCAACACGCATCAATGTCCCATATGTCCATCGCTTTCAAAAATTATTATGACTGTGTTGAGAGTAAACATCTCTACATAAATAATTTTATTACTATTTGTAATCCAGAGTTTTATTTAAAAAATGTATGCCGTTTGTCGTAGAGATAAAGGCTGTTTACGATACTGCATGGGTAACACATAATATCGACTATCAATAGGTCATGCATGTCGAGTCCCTGGTAATTTACGTATTTCACATGGAAAACTAATTTAAAAAGCTAATACTTGAAGCCTGCTTTTTGTTGTTTGGAGTTCGTTTTTCTAGGCATTATTTGATAGCACCTCCTTGATTAAAGAAATAGTCTGTAGTCTTAACACGATTTAAGGTCCATCCAAATGGAGAGAGAGAGAGAGAGAGAGAGAGAGAGAGAGAGAGAGAGAGAATGTCGATGACAACAAGAAGCAAGAGAAGAGAAATAAAATAGGTCTAATTATGGAAACTCAGATTTGAATAACATATATCAGGACAGATGGATTTCCTAACCTGGGGAAAGAGATTAGTTCCTAAAGGGATATAGTCACTGTGGCAATATCAGTTTTCTCCTGTTATACATATCTGTACTATGTGAGTTAATGTTCATGATTATTGATTGTAAGGGTCATTTAGTAAATAATATTAAATATTAATTTTCTTTATTTTTGTGGATTTGTACTTTAAGATGATGTCATTTTTAATAAGCACATTACAAGGTTTCAGGATAGAGGTAAACATGTAGATGACATATGTTTTCAGGTCACGGGTTTCCTTGAAATACCAGGTACAACTAGTTCCCGATTGGCTAGTTGTTAAAGTACTTGACCTTGTTACCTTAGTTGGAATGATTTCGAAATGATTGTTTGACGCTCATTCTGCTTTTGAAATTATGTCTTAGTTTGTTTTGTTTATAAGGGATGATTTACTGAAAATTAGTTATTCTTAGCATAAGCATCAGTCATAGAGGCGTCATATAGTCGTGTTCTATTCGGTTGTGAGGATTTAATTTATCTATTATAATTATTCATTGGAATTACAAAGTGCTCAGACTTCAGGATTTAGCAGCTGTTTTTGAAATTCATATGAATTCATTTAAAGACATTTTGGATTGTATCATTAAGATACTTCAAGACTATCGGCATATCAGCATAATATATTTAATTACATGCTGAATACCACTGGAATTTCATTTTGAATACTCGATACTTTTGCACTTGTGATATAGTATTTAGGGCTATTTAGGATTTCATTGTCCTTACTGCAATTTATTTTTAATTTTTAATTTCCTCTTTAAGGGAAATAAAATCATTTGTTCAAACTTGTTGGTTTTCGCTTTTTCATGTTATTTACTTTATGACCATAGAGTCATAGCATTCACATTCATATATTTCAATGTCTCAGTATAACATATAATAAATTAAATAAAGTACATCCATTTTAATGTTGCTATGTGGAAGTTTCTCCTCTTATACAGTTAAAATTAAAATTCGACGTCAAATATCCAGTTTGAGTTAAACGCAAACGTATTCTCAAATATAAAAAAATGATAAATTATACAAATTTACAAATTTAATACTAGAGTTTTTGCTTGAATAGAAAAAGTATTATGCCCCATGTTATCAGAGTCACAATGGTCAGCTTGACGGACATTTGGACCTAATGTCCATCACCTAGCCGACTGTGCACCATATATCATACACATTAAAAAGGGCATAACAGTTTCATTTTTGAACAAATTGTGTGGCATTTCGGATATAAATGTTTGGTTCATAATATTTCATAGATGCGTAATTATCAAAAGAAAGAAATTTTATTTTGTATGTTGTGTTATGCTAATTATTGGGTGTGGTTATATTTTCTCTAGCTACATGTCAGTTAGTTGGATTTATTAGACTCTCGTCTCTAGTGATATAGCAAATAGTATGATATGTCAGTCTTTCTTCTAGCGATATGCCAGTTATTATAAGATACTTGACTCTTATTTAGCAGTATGATATGGGATATCAGTCTCTTTGCTAGCGATATGTAAGTTAGTATGAAATATCAGAACCCAGGTTGAGATATGAAACTTTTGTCGATCTGAGTACTCTGCGTTGTGAAACTGTCTTTAAGGTAGACTATTAAAATAGATCACTTTTGTCAGACTATATTCTCTATTATTATATACTCCTTTTCTCCGTTAACTTTAAATTGTCAGAATAGTACTGTATTCTATGATATTGAACACCTTGATATTGCACGCACGTATACGACACGTGTGCCTAAAAATAGTATACTGTATTAGAAACTAGTTTGTAAACAAACCATGTACACTCATGTATGTAGACTTTAGGTTTCAGTTTATTAGATTTGTTTGTGGATAAAATAAAGCAGCTGTTTCTTCTATTTGAAATTAGAGATGATAAAGTGAACAATGTGGACGAGTTTACTGAGTCACAAATGAAAGTTTCAAACAAGCAAATGAATGAAAGTGATATTCGCAATGTCCACAACAAACTTGAGAGACGCAGTATTGAAAATACCATTCTGATGATTTAGCCAATTATTTAGGAGAAATGTTCGTAGCTTTTCAGACTATGGCCAGTGCTTTCTGGGGTATATAAAAATAGCATAGAAATGCATCCTGAGGGCAATGGCTATCACATATCTATCAGAGACGTACCATGTTATAAATTAAGGTAGTAAATTCGTCGGGAAAAAAATTGCAACTGAATGTTTTGGTGAAAAAGTAAGGGCCTCAGAGCCAATAAACGAAGACAACGAATTCTTATATCCGCTGGATTAATGGATTGTCACACACCAGCTGCTTTGCAATTTTCCGCGTAAACTTCGTTGATACAATGTTTCGGAGTTAGGCTAGCGATAGATGTCATACAGGTCATAACATAGCTGGGTCCCTCCAAAGAGGATGCAAGTGACCAGACATAAACATGTGTCTTTAGCTGGCAATAACAATGGCAAAAATATACTTACATTTTGCAATAACATTCTCCTTACTGCACTCAAAATGAACGTGATATTCCATAGCGTCGTTTTGATAATTACAATTACAAGAGTTCATATTTGTCCCACATTAAGATTCCAAACATTCAATGACAGAACAGAAACACACATTCAGCTGAGCCAAGTCCCTAATCAGCGGAACTGAGTAGAATCGACAACAACAAAATTTTAAAAAATCCATTGATTCCAGACCAACTTGAAAAGCTGCTGCAATGCACATCCATTCACAATTTGACTCTAAATTTAAATTCTAAGTAGATCAAAACGACAGTTCATTTTGAAATTGATGTATAGAGCCTAAGTTTAAATTTTTCTGTGCGGAGTTATGTGCGCATTACTGTTGTTGTGTATTGATGAATCGGCGGTTGTGTATTTATTTTGGAAAACAGCATAAATTCAATTACTTTGTTCCTTGTAGTGTACTTTTTATATAATTAAGCCGTAGGTAGAATAAGAAAACGAGCATATAATAAAAATGAGTATATAATAAAAAGGTTACTGCTTTTGTATGTGAAAATATGCACTTGTTTTCTCAAATGGGTACTGTGCTCCCACGGGTCGTGCAGTATCCATCCCAAAAAGTACCTCGTTCATATTTTTCCAACAAATGCAGTAACCAATGTTATCCGCACGATATCATAGTATAATTGCCTTATTTATCACAAAATGGGCACGAAGAACGGAATTTTTATCGACATTAAATACATTCTTAAATTAATTTAGAATCATCAAGACCAAATAGCCGAGATAAAAGTACGACGAAAATACAAATATCACGATTTTAACGTGTTAAGGATAATTTATTGCAGTTTTTAGGTCGCTGTTTATTTTCCCCAGGCATTAAAATACAAGTTTTGTGTATCGATTTTCAGACTTCATAGGCTTAAATTTTACCCTGTTATAAAGTACATTATTACTTGATCAAACCTCTTTAATTTTACATTTTTTTTTGTTTTTTTTTTTTGTTTGTTTCAGGCATTCCAATACCCAGGAACATTTTGACTGAAACGTGAAATGCACCGTTTACATCTTACTATCTTGCTATTCGACATGTTTAGGAAGAAGTTTAGATTCATAATGTAAGTACATCGAATTAACAAAATATATGGCTACACCTTGACAGAATCGAAGCTTTTGTATAGCTACAGTTTGACAACATCCAGTCTCTTGTATGGCTACACTTTGACAGCATCCACACACTTGTGTTGCTACACTTTCACAGCATCCACACTCTTGTATGGATACACTTTGACAGCATCCACATCCTTGTATGGCTACATTGCGACAGCATCCAAGCTTTTGTACTAACCAATGCGAAAGATATCGACTTACTTCGGAATGTTGAGTTCTTATGACTTGTTTCTTTCGACTGAATTCTAAAGTTAAGGTAAACATAGTTTGGAGCATTGGAACATTATTATTGCAGATTGGTACTTAATGTATTGATTGATACATTGAATTAGACGATACATTTAACACATTATTGGCTATACTTTGCCGAGGAAATGGGAGGCAAGTGCCTTTTCCAAGAACTCCCCAACATTACCATTCCGGGTTGGCTTGGACTGAGAGTTTGGAGCTCTAACACTAAATATCGCATTATATAGTGCAACTTGGAACTAACAGTTCTTGGTAAAACCGAAGCCTATATATGAAAAACTGGGATGGGATCGATTAGCAAACTTATCAGTCGATTATTGTTTGTAAAATTATCAATGATGTTAGATTTAGTTGATTAATATTGTCCAAAATCATACTGGATGACGGACGCAGACCAAAGACAGCGCACCAGTTATTTATTTTGTGAATACAATTAGTACAAACTGAGAAATTAAAAAAAGGATTTATTAACTAAAATGAATAAAATGCTGGTAGTTTGAGACGGAAAGATATTTTATAATTTCAATAAAGAAAGAAGATATTTAAGGAAAATCTGAAATATTAATAAATCAATAATTACCGATTAAATCAATTTATCAGTTTCACCTGCTCCTGAAAATGATATCAATACAGCTGAATATTTGATGGCTGATCACTGCGGTAGCATAGGGGTGGTGGTGGCCTGGTGCTGAAATTTATTTCTTCTTTCTTTCTTTGGACGAAATTTCTGTCATTATTTTGCTGGGTGAAATTCTTTTTCCCCGTCTTCCCATATATCCCAAGTTATTTTAAATTGTCATTAGACGGAACAAATATCAGGCTGAAAAGAAAATCTAGGCATCTAACCCCTCTCCTTTTAAAAGATAAAATGGTACATGCTTAAGTGTAACTAAAGGGAACATTGCTTATAAGTATGTTTGGTTTTCACAGGCCTTAATCGAAGTGGTGCAACAACAGTTGGGTTAGGATCAGGATCGCGATTTATTGTATTTTCAAACTTTTTTTGTTACAAAGATTCACAGCTGTTTCTTTAATTTGTTACTCTGTCTTATAATTTTGTTACAAAGTGTCAGCATTGATTGTTTAATTTGTTACTTTATCTTTTAATTTTAAATTTATTTATATACTTTCTTCTACCAGTTATCATTGGAAGACTTTTATGGTCGATTATTGTAAACATATGACTAAATACTACTAACCGATTTTGATCATACTACATTATTAGTGCAACATTAACTCCTTTACGTATCCCCATGTTTTCTTTTTTGTATAACGTAAAAATATTTTTATTGCTCCAGTCCTTTCATCTGTCTGTCTGTCTCACTCTCCGTCTGTCTTTAACTCTCTTTTCCTAAACCACTGTGTGGAAATTTACCAAACTAGGTTCATAGCCGTAGGTTGTCCGTATGATACCCAGCTGTGAGAGGTGTATGATTTTAAGGATACACCCTTTGGGTTGTCTGGGAGGTTATCATGCAATGTTTATGCAAAAGTTGAAGTTATCAAAAAATTTCTGAATATTTTTAAGCCAAACTTTACACATGCATTTTTAGCTAGAGGCCATATATCAATCGTTAGATAGATAGATAGATAGATAGATAGATAGATAGATAGATAGATAGATAGATAGATAGATAGATAGTGAACTGGCTGCATTTTTGCCATGGTCAAGTCACAAAAATTGGTTTCTCTTTTGTTTATCTCTTCCAGATTACTGATAGCGACAACGGTCTCGCTTGGAGTTATGATGACATATTTGGACCGCTACCAGCCACGTATTGTTCCTTGTTTTCAAGTAACAACACAAAACTTTGTGAGCACAACCACTAATAGCACTTTACGTGTTTCTACTACATCTGGCCATAAATTCGAGAAAAGAAGACCGGGCAGTTGCAATAAACACAATCATGTTGCATTTTTAAAGGTGCACAAGGCAGGGAGCACAACTGTGATGGATATATTTTTACGTTATGCAGTTCAAAACAAACTGAATATAGTATTACCGAAGAGATCCACTGGTTTTGGATTTAATTATTTAGGTTATGAAGAAACGGTGTTGAGAGAGAATTTAGCACCTCTACTGAAAAACCAGACTTACGATATTCTGTGTAACCACGTGATCTACAACAGAACAGCATTTCGGGCAATTCTTCCAAATGATACAATGTATATAGCAATTCTACGTGAGTCAATAAGGCATTTTATTTCTGGTGGGATTTACTATTACTTTTTCGACGAACTTTGTAAGATTTATAACACAACCAACTCATCGAAAGCCATTTCAACATTCTTAAATAATCCCTCTGCTTTAGACATAGCGACAACATATTTTCATAACAAAATGTCTTTTGATTTGGGACTACCGCCTTCCCAGTTTGAGAATATCACTTATATAGATAACTACATACAGGAACTTGATAAGGACTTTGCACTTGTCATGATCTTGGAGTATTTTGATGAATCGCTTGTTTTGATGAAAAGATATCTTTGTTGGGATTTACAAGACATTATATATTTACCCTTAAATTCCATAGGTGAAGTAAAATATCCCATGCTCACATTTGAAGATGAGAAAAATTTAAGAAAATTCAATTTTGCAGATTTTCAGCTTTATGAGTATTTTCAAAACATTTTTTGGCAAAAAGTACAAGCAGAAGGACCTTTGTTCTTTCAAGAAGTCAAACACTTTAAACTTATACAACAGAAGGTGAAGCATTACTGCAATACGACCTTGCAGTCAGATAAGAGTTATCACCCTTTAATGGTTCCCCGTTCAACATGGAACAAGGAGTTTTTTATTACACAATCTGATTGTAAATTCATGTCACAGGATGAACTTCGTCTAATGCATGATCTTATTGAAGAAGCGTGGGGCAGGTACAACCGGTCATTAAAAACCAAGAGTTAAATACTCATACCAGAACAAAAGTGTGTGTATGTGGAGAGAGAGAGAGAGAGAGAGAGAGAGAGAGAGAGAGAGAGCTTTACTTCGTATCTTTTCAGTACAACTTTTGCAGAACAAGACATTAATCTTTCTTCTCATCTGAAGTGTAGACTAAAGCAATTACAACAAAACAATCCTTGTAATATTTTTTCCGTTTTTGCGTTGATATGTATAAATCTAAACACGATTTTATAATTAAAAACAAATTGGAAAAAGATGTTCATATTATTAGGGATCCCGCGGTAGCTTATTTTGTAGAGCGTTGGACATTGTCATCCAATGGTCCTGAGTTAGATACCAGTTCAGCTCGACGGCCCAGGCCTGTTTGTTTAAATTTTTTTAAAATTTAAGTAGGCGCTTCCTTAGTTCACATTTCCTTGGAAGTAAGTTGCCAATAGTGTGTTAAGATTGCAGTTAAACTAGTCACCCCGACCACCCGAAAAAAGTTTTTTGAAAGTCACTGCGAGATTTGTATTTTAATATGAAGTTTACCCTTCACTTGTCAAAGGCAAATAGCTTCTATCGGTGAGATGTAACAAAAATGTATTTCGTGACTAAAAATGTGGCACATTTGAATACATTGTGCTCAGTGATATTGTATAGCGTATCTCTGTTGACTCTGACGTCACAAGAATCTATTGCATATAATTAACACTATATACAAACTGCATCTAAAACAGCATAAACTGTAGTCCGGTTATGTTTTGAAATGGCACAAAGAGTAATCAGATTACAGATTGAAATAGCACAGAGTAGTCAGATTACAGACTGAAATAGCACATTCCAACCACTTTCACCAAACTTTATTTTGGTTTGGTGTTTTACGACACAGCAACACAAGCTGGTAATTTAGGATACATCAGCGTGGTCATCCCAGGCTGATTCGCAGGTAGGATTCCAATCCGCATCATTTCGGTCACGGCTCTTTGACCGAGTGGTCTAAGGCACTAGCCTTTACCGATTACTGCCTTCTCGCTCTGTCTGCGTGAGTTCTAATCTCGAGCTCGGCCATTGTGGGTATGTAAGAAAGCTTGTCAGTAACTTTTTACGGGTCGGTGTTCTTCCGGGAATTCCTCTGCCAGTTATACTGGTCACCATGTGCTGAAAAAATGGCGTTAAACCCACGTCAACCAACATCCTGTCGGTTAAGTGTTATTAAGCCACAGCGACTCCTCCAAGCATTTTGTCTAGAGCATCGGTGTGCAATGGTAATGAGCAATAATATCATAAATATATTTATCACATAGTCGGTACACTTTGCCTACAGTGTGTGCAGTTTCATATTTTTGATATTATACGTGTGAACATATCACTTTATGTGATTCTGATTGGTCCAAATAAGCCCATGAAATTATTGTGCAGTATTCTCTTTACTGATTGGCTGCGATCGTGGGAAAACATTTTTAATCCCGCCTTCTGGAATTGTTTGTTTTGAATGAACATTTTTGGTCGCCATTTTTTGATTCGACTCGCGAAAGGGAATTGGGAAAAAATGGTCTTGCCCAGTCTCAATATTGCCAGTTTACCGCCACAGGGGTTTGTTATGTCATATATAACATATCATAACATCAAAAATGGCAAAACCCCCAAAACAAGAACAATGACAATAAGTAAAACTATTGCTTAGATGATAACGAGGGTGGGGGTGGGGATGGATGGGCGGTAGCATGGAATCGACCCTATTTACAAGAATAGTTTAAATGTGAACTTACTGAAGTAAATAAACTCACCTTTGGTCATAAACCGGTCTCCCCAACAGACAGAACTTTATCCAGCCACAGCATATTTACGCGGTAAATATGTAATGCAAGTCCGACTCAAAAAGAGATTTGTTTACGTCTTCTGTACAATCCAATGTTCCAAATCAATTACTGCAAATATCCGGTCACAAACACTTTGCCGTAAATATGTGTATTTCTGCATCCAGTAATCTTGTTTTGACAAAAATATCGCAACAATGTAACGTTTGGTTGTGATGTGGAAAATTTCAACGTAAACACTGTTACTGTGTTGTGTAGGCCAACCCAACCGGTACTGTGCACCGTATCAAACAATGGGACATCACAGGCATTGGACATTTTGTGTTAACAAATGTTTTGCCTTTTGTAAAATGTTCTGTTTATTTGGATGGACGATTATTCTTTGATTTATAGTTATCAAAAATGTATAATATAATTTTACTATTTCAACGTATGTTATGGACTATTTTTTACGCACAACAAATGAAAGGTACAGCGTCTGTCAGAATGAACGAAATTATTCGTTCTTTTTTCTATCTAAATAATTTCCTCTGAAATAAAACTGTGATAAGCAGAATCTCAAATGGGTAATGATTTAATATTAAATTTATGAAAATCGTTAAATAATATCCAGATTTTGCTCGCCAAGGCTCGCAAAAGCTGGATATTATTCAACTCGTTTCATAAATTCAATATTAAATCGTTACCCATTTGAGATCCTCCATGTAGTTTTCTTAACTTTTCTAGGTTAATGCCTTATATTCGCCCCCCCCCCCCGATACTGACCTCACATCACGCTCACAAGCCAGCGCCCGAAGGTTACCAACAGGCACCCATGCAAGACGAAAGTCATAAGGGGTAGAAAACTTAAGCCTAGATCAGTAACGAACAAAACCGCTATTATACTTCTCACGTCTCTCTGATTATCGGTCGATGTGACAAGTACAAGTAAAATCCTCAAGTACAAGTAAAATGCACAAGTACAAGTAAATTATACAAGTACAAGAACAAGCGCAGATACGGCGTGGGTTCAACGCGGATACGGCGTGGGTTCAACACAGATGTGGTGCGAGTACATCCACTGGACATTGTCATGATTTGTATCAACGCTCGCGTGATAAACAAAAAGGCCACTATTACTGGAAACGTATCACAGACACAGACCGGACACAACATAATAGTAGCACCGATCGGGCGCAAGAACCGGTTTACAAGCTGGCTATTCAAGTTTCGTTTCTTCATTTCATTTACAATGTCTTCTGTCACCTGTTTGCCTTCTTTTCCATATCGTTGTTCTATAAGTTACTCCTGAGGTTTACAATAAAGCGTCCGGATGCTGCTGAAATCGTTGCAAGTATTAAGAGCTTATTAATGCCTCTAAAAATAGATTCCATTTTCGATCGTCTTTTATCCAGATATGATGTGTTTAGTTCCATATCATCGGATCCAGACATCTGTGACTGAATAGTCTTACTAATGGGCAAAAGAGCTTAGTGGTCGATATCAGATTTTTCTTTTTAATGGATCTAATACTATCAGTTATAGGCTGTACATAGTTTTGGTTGATACCATATGATTTTTACATCTGGACAATATTCCATATTGATATAATCTGACTGAGCTGGTTCCATACCGATTCGGACATTCTTTGCAGGAATGGAACCATTTAGGCGTTGTATGTCAGCAACAATAAGTGGTGGAAGGTCATTTTGCTTTCATGGCATTTAGATATTTTGAATGTTTTAAAGGAAATTACTCGACTTTTACTGCTTGTAAATGAACTACCTCCGGTTTCTTAAATTTTCTCTGCGTTGGCGGGTGTTTCCATTTTCGCCAGCTTGGTTTCGATCGTCACACCAACGCCACGGTGTCTGCTTCTACGATTCCGCAAACAGCGTCTACGACCACACACACGCGTTTGTATTTCATGAGTAGTTCAGTTCTCTTCGTGGTTTAATCTCTCAGTTTTTGATTCAATTTGATCATTCTCTTATGCCAGTAAATTTGAGCGTTTAATAAAAGTTCTTCTATGAATATTGTCATCGGAGATACTAAGTGCTCAACAGGCTCACATTGTTCAGCTACAACAAGCGTATGCACTTCCAACCAAGCACTTTTGTTTCACCTGCACAACAATCATACAATCATAGAAAATATCTTCCGGATAAATATTTATACATCCGCGAATTGTGCGTTTCTGAGGTTTTGCACCACGTTAATTTAGAAACAAACTTACTGCGCCTTTTACTTTTGCCTCTTACGACCATTCTCCTCCGAGAACTACTACGTGGACTTAATTCCTTGCCCAATAACAGATGAAATCGATCTCTTCTTAGTACAGTCAATAATGGTTTAAGATAGTCGATGGGGAATGTACCTGGGTGGGTTCAGCAGTGCATTTCATTTCATCGCTGTTGAAACAGTCGTTGGATGATTTTCCGCCAAACAGGGACGTTTCGTTTTGTCTGGTGTCATCGCCTACTAATGCTATGACTCCGAGCTAACCTCGAATGGCAGTGGTACATCAGGATGACCTCAACGGTCGATATCTATCTTGCCTTCACTTCGATATTATTTGAGCGTAATCGAAGGCCTTGTAACGCCACTAAATTTAAAACAGTTATTCATCGTCAAGTGGAAAAATGTTACTATCGATGTTACCATCCGCTTTCAGCTGGTCTAGGTTCCGCAACCTCATCACAGTGAAAAATTCAGCACGAACACAACTGTTGGTCTTCTTGAAATATAACAATTGTTTTACGATACCAAGATGCCTCTGATCTTTTATTAAGATCATACATTGACCTCACCCGCCATTATTTCCGTTTATGATCAACAAGTATGATCCGGGCTGTCTCGCGTATGTTTAAGATGAGACGTTAAGGTCTCTCACATCGATTTTCAAGAGAACTGGAATCAAGCTGACCATCTGCAGTATGGAGTAGCATCGGATAAACGCAACAGACACATGCGAGTCTCTGATTACACCACTTGCATTGATTTCCACCCAAAACTTTGCAAACTTTTGTGAGTCGTCAGACCTCTGCTTGAGGGTATTCTGCGAGTTGTCCGGGGAAATCGAATACCTTTTCAACCGCCTTTTTCGGAGTCGTCCTGGATATAGTTCCGACGGTGCCTAACGCAGCTGCGTTTGCAGCTGTGGGAGTCGCAGCCTCTACCAATCCTGAAATTGTTTGGAGGAATGGAAATTATCAACCAGTCTTTTGCATTTGCATCACCTCTGACTTTGACAAATTTAATGTCACCAAAGTGTTTTTTCGTTTCGCAGCATTAAGCTGATTACGTTGTGTTTGGGTCAACCACACTGGAACATTTGCAGTAAACTTTGTCGGAGATAGTTTCAGTGTGACCCCTCAATCGTTTAATATTGCGCTCTTCTTCTCGCAAGTTGTTTTGGACTAAGGCGATCCTTATCTTCGTAATAGGGCATTAATTGTTGAAAACGCAACAAGTTTAATTGCTATGTTACGAGATTCATATAGTCGTCAAGGACCCTCATTCAACCACCCGCGCCCTCCAACAACAAAATCTTTTCGGAGAGGATCACAATAATGCATCTATGAGTGCTGGGGGCGGGGTGGAGGGGGACGGCCCTACTCACGCGTGCACAAACGTGTACGTCGACCACGGGCAGCTTAAACAACTTCAGTTGTTCCAACGAAAAGTAACAAAATCGAGTACAAATGAAGTATCGTATGTGTCCTTATAAATCATCATAGAAGAGTCAACAGATCTTGCATAATTATTGCTGTATCTGGCGAGTCAAATAATCGTCGTGACAATGTCATTGTTGTCAAGAATTACTTCGATTTATATTCCATCGATAGAATAACTTAAGATTTCAAACAACGCCATGATGCTTTTGTTAACAAATAAAAACTTGGCATCGGCAGCATAATCGTTACTGTTGTCCTGTATCTGTAATCCCTGAATTTCCAATTAGGATTCACACGGAAGAGAACTGCACTTGTAATTCTACTTTTAATGTTTTGAGGTTTCTAGTCGAATATGAATAATACCGAAAATCTTTGGTGCTGCGATCTACCATTACTGGCGCATCCATGTCCCGTGCATCTTGGACTTTTACCATATATCACAAATACATTATTGGTTTCGTCAAATAATGTTTGCACGACAACCGTAATCTGGTCTCCATTACCATATTTGCAGTCACTATATTTTGAGCGGCTTCACCAATTATTTGATTAATCGAAGCTTGCATTGTTACTGTTGACTGAAGTGTAACTGGAACCTTTTACTTTAGCTTTTGGTGGAACGAGTCACTAATCGTCATAGTCGATCTTGAATCGATTGAATCGCCGCAATCCCAGATTTGTTTAACCGATTCGTACCAACGTTTTTGATGCTATTAGCAAGTCTAATTGCAAGCTGTTTAATGACCAAACCATTTATATGTCTGTCTCTCTGTATGTCTGTCTGTATGTATGTATGTAAGCGTGCGTGCGTGCGTCTGTTTGTGTACGTGAAGTCACACGAGCAGCGTCCCGGCTATATATTGCTGAATAAATTTTAAGTATCAAAACGTTATTCAAAACTGTCACGTGTCTAGGCTTGTACAAAAGTAACAAGAAAGAGTGAAGACAACAAGTTTTGTAAAATTTAACAAATAATTTATCTCCCTAGAAAAACAAGGTAAAAATGTGAAAGAGGACTTACGGTTAATGAATCAAATCCAAAACTAACAAGAATTAAAAAAAATTAGAAGTCCTATCAATGAAAAGTCCTAAATGAATCACAGTTCGAATCCCGATGAAATTCCAAGATGGAAGGCGATGACGTATGCCATAACCTTCACAGTATTGTCGAGTCAACAGTTCCTTGTTGAATCATAAAAACTAATATTCAAATTTAGAATTTTTGAATAAATTTCGATAAATGCCTTTGTCCAAGAATTTTGATGAGCACTAGTATTTTCCAGGGAAAGAAACAGTAATTCCATAAAATAAAAATTCAACTCAAACTGGTCACAACAAAACACTTTTGAGCTTCAAATGTTTAAAGCACAACTGAACTGATTCTTATGATAACATGAGTTATAAGGCCGACTACAACGCAAACCAGATTCCGGGATGGGGGTCAGATGGGGGTCATCCCACTGAGAAAACCAAACGTTTGTAATAATAAACACATGTTATTTGTTACGTACTCCTGGTATGGCCTTGATTCCACTAAATGAATCTTACTCTTAGAATGAATAAACTTTTTTAAAAAAAAGTTGTTTACTTAAAGCCTTACTGATTTCTGAATCAAGGTCAGTAATTAGATACAATGTTTCAATTACTGGGTGGTTTATCAGGTCAAACAAAACTGAATTGAATTTCTAAAAAAAATCAAATCCAGTAGACCAAATTATTATTACGAAAACATGTAATGGAATAAAATAAAAATTAAAAAAAAAAATAAAACTAACAAACAAGTAATTAAATTTCATATAAATAACAAAAATAAAATGACAAAGGAGGGTAAATACCTTAAAATACAAAGTCAAATTTTCGGTATAAAGGAACTCTTTCAAAATGCCCAAGATTTTTCAGCTGGAACATCACAACAGGTTGGATTGTAGTCAAATACGGTTGCCCTCGTTAGTTGCACTGCAGTCAACGAAGGTTGCCCTCATTACTTGTATTCCAGTTCAGTAAGGTTGCCCTCATTAGTTGTATTCCAGTTCAATACGGATGCCCTCATTAACTGCATTCCAGGAAAAGAAGGTTGCCCTCAGTTGCATTCCAGTCAAATTAGGTTGCCCTCATTAGTTTCATTCCAGTCAAACACGGTTGCCCTCATTACTTGCATTCCAGTTCAGTAAGGTTGCCCTCATTAGTTGCATTCCAGCCACATAAAGTTGCCCTATTAGATGCCTTCCAGTCAAATACGATTAAAAGACACACGTCTCTCAAATGAAGACAGAATACAGTAATAGGTTTGATGTTAAGATAATGATAACGCTGTTAACTGTTCCGCTACATATAGAAAGTATTCGTATGATTCAGATTTCATGGCCAAATGACGTTGCTTTTGTCTATTAGGCAGATATCAGTCAGTTGAGATATTTCCACATGCTCCTTTTCTTATAGGTACTTAGATCTGTCGATGACACAAATTGCATTGATAAGAAGGACTTTATAGATCTGTAATTAGCTTCATGGTTTAAAGCTGAAATCCACAAAATTTGGTTGAACACTATGAATAATAGCAATTTCACTGAATTCAATTGATAGAAAATCATGTAGTAGAGAAACAAACATGGAATTTTAAAACTAAACAATATTTAATTCAAAAGACTGAATTGTCATGTTTTCTCAGCATCATTTGTTTCTTCGTCACTCTCATTCTCGTCAGTAGAATTTTCATAACCATAATCGGTTTCCTCCTCCTCATTGCCTGTGTATTTTATATTTCTCGTCATCTTCATCTGCAAGGTCTGCAAAGAAATCACCTTTCTCATCCATATGAAAGAGAAATCTGTCTGTTCTGCTAAACTTACTTTTTATATCTCAATCTGGTTATCTCAGACCTGTCTACTTAGTCATGGTGTCGACGCACCAGGAACTACTTTTAAAACCAAACCCATGATGTTTTCTGCTGTGCCTCACAGAGATGTTATAAAAAACAACACAAACAACAACAAGAACAACAATAAATACATAACAAAAAGACATTCGCGCATAAAGCAACTTAAGGTGTCTCCACCATACAAAACATTTTTAGTCACACATACACACGCCGAGCTATTTGATACTCCAGATACTCAGGCAATACACATCACCGGCCACACAAACCAAAGTCTCTCGAGCGCTATTGCAAAGCCGGCATAACCCATAAATGTGTTATGTCGCTCTGCTTCCATCTAACTTTGGCGAACACCCACAATCCGTTCCAGTTGAATCAAATATAATAATGCGATTTGCAAATGCAAATTCCTGTTCTTACCAGCTAGAGAGGCACATTCATCAGTCCACATGATATTCCACAAACGATTTCATTTTCGCGTATCATTGCACTGGTGATAGCAACACTTGCCGTATTTCCAGGAGAGAAAATATAAATTTCCAAGAAGTTCGTGAATAAAAGATTTCCTGATTTCACTACACACTTCGTTAGAACTATACCCAGTAGGCATATTGTACTGCACAGTATCGTACAGTTGCCTACCATGGAACGTTTTCCAAATTAGAACTGATAAAAGCTAAAACTTAACAGCAGCAGGCAGGGTGAACCCTACAAATTGGTTTCGAGCAAATTTCATAAAATAAAGGTTCCTACAGGGGCTGAAAAAAAAGGTCAATAACACTAAACCGAATCTCCTAACTTTTATTATTACCGTATAGTTTGAAAAACCGGATAATAAATCGTTTGGGTTAGGTCATTTTTGTTATTTTATTTTTGATTTTTTTGTTTTTTATGTTATAGTGCGTTTAGTTTACTCGCCGGGGCGCTCAATTTTTGTCATTCACCCTGCCTGCTGCTGTAATTAACCAAAGATTTTATCTAGACCTATACGATATCTGGATCTTGGATCATGTAGATTTATTGTAATAAATCCAAACGGAACAGCTTGTGCTTGAGCAAAAAAGTTTCTGAACTTCATCATATCCATATCCCCTGAACACCAAGTATAATATATATTTTGTAAAGTATAATTATCTACTCCATTAAACATTACTAAAATATTGCAGTTGTCTCTAATCACTTTAGGTATTTGTGTATATCGTTGTGTGACGTATATAACATCGGTATTCTTGTGTCTACCTCGAGAAAATATTCTAGCTGGATTTGTTTGTCTGTCCAACATAACGTCATCGTACACCACTAAATTATTAATAAATCCATCTAGGTCATCTACAGATGGAGCCTCATCAATATCAGTAATAAAATCAACCACATCATTACCGTTTTCATTCAGCAATTTTGCATTTTCATTAAAATCTTTAAGTACTTCGTAACAGTGTTGATCATCTACGGATGGTGCTACTAAATACAATTTACTCCATTTTAACCATCTCATTATTAAATTTAATAGTAGTTGTGTTTTACCCGATCCAGATGGACCTATTATAATCATCCTTATCGAATTTGGTAATGCTGGATGATGTTTCACTGGCTCCTGTTTTCGTGTCGCCAAAAAGTCAATTATATCCATATAATAAATAATATGAGTCTATATTGTGTTCGGTGTAAAATTCCTACACCCACTGCTGAACTAACTACAATAACAACAAAAAATAAACGACGTGCTCTGACAGGCAAATGTGTAAAATGCGGTACGAAGAAATACAAATTTGTTAAAACAAAGACAGGTGGAGATATAGCCGCTTTATTAGGAAAATTACCAGGAACTCCGTGGGCTAAATACCCCGGTGAGAAACATATTCCAGGATATAATTATTGCGGTCCTGGAACTCGACTTGATATCCGACTTGATAATCAAGATCAACCAAGACCAGGAGAGCATCCAGTAAATAAGATTGATAAAGCATGTCATGTTCATGACGTTGCATATAAAAGTAAAGATTTACAACAAAGACATCTCGCAGATGTAAAATTGATTCATGCATTAAATTCTTTACCAAATAAATCTGTAAGAGATAAATTAGCTAGTTTTCTAGTAAAATCTGCTATGAAAAGTAAAATAATGTTAGGGGCTGGTAATTAATTATATAAATATTATAATGGAATCCATTTATTATAGCCCAAGAGGATATTGGAGAGGTAGATCAGCTATTAGTAAATTATCTGAAGCAGCAAAAGTCTCACATTCTGTTGCTGCAGCGTGGTTAGCACGACAGGCAATATGGCAAATTTATCTACCACCACCTAAAAAAATTCAATATTCACATTTTGATGTCAGAGTTCCTAATGAGGTTCATCAAGCAGATATTTTATTTTTACCACATGATACCATTAAAATTGGTAAACGTCAATCACGCACATACAAATACGCATTAACTGTAGTTGATGTTGCAAGTAGATATAAAGAAGCTGAACCATTATCAACAAAGACAGCGTCTGAAGTTTCATCTGCGTTTGAACGAATTTATCAACGAGGACCCTTACGATGGCCACAGTTATTACAGGTTGATCCTGGCAAAGAATTTCTTGGTGAAGTATCATCGTTGATGAAAAAACATAACGTTAAAATCAGACGAGGACATACTGAAATCCATCGTGATCAGGCAATGGTTGAACGATTTAATCGAACACTTGCTGAGCGGTTATTTGGATACCAATATGCAAAGGAAATATCTACTGACTTTAAGTCGGGTGAGCGATCTCGTGAATGGGTTGCAAGACTACCGAGTGTGATAGCTGCGTTGAATAATGAAATTACTCGTGCAACTTCCATGAAACCTTCTATTGCGATCACAAAAAAATATATACCCCGTAGCAATGACAGACATCAACCTCAACCAGTATTAGGTAATGTAACTGTAAGATATTTATACGAACCTGGCGAACTTGAAGGTGGTAAAAAAAGAGCAACTGATCCTATCTGGAGCGTGACTACACATACAATTTCTAGTGTGGTTAGATCCACTGGTAGACCTCCAATCTACAGATTAGATTCTACCGCACCTCAACGTGGATTTGTACGTGAACAATTACAGGTAATCCCTGAAGACACACAATTACCACCACATACAATTACATAACCAGAACCTCTACGTCGATTACATTCAAGACAGGTCAGCATCACATTATCACGTGTATGACCAAGATCACTATTAATTCTGTCTACGGTAAATTGTCTTGGATTATTATTCGAATATTGCCATAACATATTACAGTTACAACTTGCACAATTATTATTCTGTTGTGCTTTTAGTTTTATAATAAATTCAACATCAATATCAAAGTCACGCTTATTTTTTTTATCACACTGCTTATAACCATATAGTTTTTTTCTTATTACGTCATTATTAACAGTCTGATCATTATTTTCTATAAAATTCATAATAACCCTATGTAGTTGAGATATTCTTCTGACTCTAGAAACTGCGAGATAGACTAAATTCGACCATTCGATCCGATCATCTATAATCCAGATATTTGTATCAGAAATAGTTAACCCCTGTGATGAGTGAATAGTTATAGCGTATCCTAACGTCCACGGTGATTTATTCATATTCAGCGCATTCTCAACGACATTAATATCTACTAAAATAATATCATTCAAGACAAGATTCTGTATTCCACTACCAGGAATTTCAACATCAATATTCTGTCGTCGAGTATCTGTTGGGCGATAACATAATGGTACTGGTTGATCTGAAAACTTTTCTTTATGTAACAGAAATAATTTATTCTGTAGTTCATCACGAACTATCTTTCTACTGCAACTATTAAATCAGCGGGATTCCATAAATTTAGAAAATCACTCATAGAAGTCTCTGGAATTACTCCTCGCATTATTTCACATTGTACTCTGTCTGGCTGAAGTCTGATTAGTCTTTTAAATTCCTTCAGCGGTTCATCAATAGCTCTATGGTCATCATTTATTTCCTCGTAATAATCTACGTTATTCTTCAGCCATTCATGTGGAGACTGTCCAATAAAAGGTGGTGGTTGACCATGATCACCACACATTATTATAGCAGTATTCTTCGTCAATAGCCATTCAAGAAATGTTTTTAATATTTCTAACGACACCGTGCATATCTCGTCCCATATAATATATTTAGGTATATATTTTTCACCCATTCTCTCAGGAGTCCATGTGTCTCCACACCATCTAAAGAAACTATGATAAGTACACGATTTTACTCCTCGCTCTTTTATTTCTCTGGCGAGTTTATGTGTCGGTGTCAAAACAATTATATCTGAATTATTATTCATGAATAATTTAATCACACGAGTTGTTTTACCTGACCCTCCACACCCATTAAGATAAACAGTTTTATGTCTAGCCACAGGATCATATACAGATGGTGCTGATGATTTTGATATTTTATTATTATTTTTGTGATATATTTCCTTAATTTCAACGTCGGCGGATTCAGAATAACTAAGTATATTTTCTTGTTTTACTCTCCATGACCCCCATTCACCATTACCAAGTAGCGGTTTTAACAAACCCGTATATTTTTTATTTATATAAAACGAATCCGTTGCGACTCTGACAGCATCACGAGGAAATCTATTTATCATAGACAGTAGATTTATAGAAACATATGCCAACATAGATGATCTTAAATGAGTAAACTGCGGTGAGTCACCATCAAGATAACTCACAATTGTACCTAGTTTGGTTCCGTCTGACAAATAAGCATTACTCCGATTTATAAATGTATTTTTTTCTGTTGTATCAGCTATTATAAAATCGAGTTCAGCATCGTCCATAATCAATCTTGTACAGTGTCTTTTATGATCATAGGCTCCTCCTTGAGTAAATTTACCAATTATCTTTCTACCAAGATCTTTTGCAAGTTTTTCATCATGCTCATCTCTGCATTTACGTATATTATTAGTAATTTTAATAATGTCATCTTCATTAAGATCAGGAAATTCTTTCCTGGCATCATCAATATTAAATCTATTTGGTTCTGGTAACCAAACTTGTTTCTGTGGACTATACGATATAATCGCCTCACTCACCTGTAAAGATATTAAAATTCCAACATCAAGTATATATCGCAATAGTACTATTGGAACCCAACATTTTTCTGAAAAATGTCTTCCAAACCAAATATAAGTAATCGGATGGAGATTTTCTGCAAACTCGAATGATTCTACATGAGCAAATCCGGTTAGATCAAAATCTGGTAAATGTCCGTTTATCGCGACCCTGGTCATCTCGTGTGATGGATGTCCGAATCTCTTAAAGTATTCAGAACATTCTCCGTATCCAAGAAAACTTCCAGGATAACACGCTACCATATCAACAGATATAACGTCATTACACTTATATTTAGTATTCCATAATCCTCCGTGTCCATATTCTACGCAGCTTTTATGAATGTCTTCAAGAAATTCCGATCTTGTTGGTTTCCATAAATTTTTCTCCTGAGCGAAATGAGCCGCTACGGATGGAACTGTAAAACAATTATTTAATAATGTCTAACTTTGACATCGTCTGAAGTATATTTCAGCGCAAGATGTTCCATTTCTACATTAAGAGATTCTGTACGGTAAATATCACCATTAGGCCGTACAAATTGATCGTAATGATCATATTCTGAACTTTGAAATAACCAAACGGATACAGGGTCACTTTTACTGATATTTTTGATAAAATCAAATATATGTCCATCATAAAATTTAACCGCTCTATCTCGTGGAAATATTGTTACTGCTGAGGTCCATGCGTGCGAATTATGATCAATAATATCTATTGGAGCTCCATTTTTGTGTATTTTGGTTTATATAAAATCTCTCCCGTCAGCGTTTTTACTGTTATTGGAAATCTTAATTTCTTTTCTAGTTCAGCGACATCTTTGATAGACGCTCCGGTATCTTTAACTGATTCTGCCCAAGTATTTATTTTTTTACGTCGTAAATCTGTTAAACCATTACCACGTATCGCGTTTGTAAAATGTTCTGTAACTCGTTCAGCTACACAGTTTATTCTTGACTCTGACAGTTTCATAGGCTTTAGATCCCCGACGTCAGGTTTATTATTAAGCGGATATATTGCATATACGACTGCAGTAACTGGGTAGCTCCGTTCATAATATATCTTATCAATACCAGTCAGTATTCCGGGTTTAGATTTATTATTTAAGAGAACAATATTATTTCCTGACTGCACACGGACTGGATCGCGCTTATCACGAATAATCCAAATATCTTCTTCTGTATTTACAATAAATTTTATTAAAATAAAATATTTTTGATCATCAAGGTGATTAATAATTACTTTTCCCCGTTTGTCATTCATAATATTAGTAACATTTCCGACTCTGAATGTTGACCATACATGAGCAGCGCCATCGTCACGAAATTCCTTTTTTGCTTCACGAATACGTTCGGTTATATCCTCATCCGTTAATGCCAGATCTTGCATCAAAGTACTAAATTTATATTCTGATAGTCTGTCAAGATCAAATCTGGATATCTGAGGTTCAATTGCCGATAATTCGTTCATATAATTAAAACAAATATTAAATTAAAATTTTAGTATATAATGCTTGAAACAAAAAACAAATGTGCTTGGTTCAGAATTGGATATACTTCTCTTTGTAATAAACCGTGCGTGAACAAATACTGCGGATATCATGCACAAAGTTTCAAAAATGGAAGTACAGGACCAATACCGTGTATTCAGTGTGGTGTTGGAGTCAGAGGAAAAACTAAATAATTAACGAAAAACAAGAAGTATTTATTGTCTGTAAATCGAACGTAGTAGTAAGGGAAATAATCGTTCAATTTACTCCGCAGAGAGAGATAGCCGAGTTATCTCGCTTTATTATATATACAATTGCTTTAATCATAGAAATCAGATTTTAATGATTTTGATTAGTAAACTACCCATCAGATAAAGAAAAATTATGACCATTTCATTAACAATAGTACCATTTAGCCCATCAGATAAAGAAATTTGTAACTATTTCATGAATCAGAGGACCTATTTACCCGACGGAATGAGAAAATCTGTAACTTTTCATGAATCAGAGTACCTATTTACCCGACGGAATGATAAAATCTGTCCAAAAACAACAAACAGAGTACCATTATACCCGACGGAATGATAAAAATTCACCAAAAACAACAAAAACAACAAAAACATAAATATAATGATTTATTCATGAAAATGAGAAAATCTGTAACTTTTCATCAAACAGAGTACCTATTTACCCGACGGAATAAGAAAATCTGTAACTTTTCATCAAACAGAGTACCTATTTACCCGACGGAATGAGAAAATCTGTCCAAAAACATCAAACAGAGTACCATTATACCCGACGGAATGAGAAAATCTATAATTTTTTGTGAATCAGAGTACCTATTTACCCAACGGAATGAGAAAATCTGTAACTTTTTATGAATCAGAGTACCTATTTACCCATCAGATTAAGAAAAATCAGTAAAAAAAATGTATTATTTCAGAATCAGATTATTTTTTTCCCCTATTATATTAGGAAATATTTACTCGGACGTTCTATGAGCGTATATACAAATTAATATTAAGAGACTCTTGTCTTAGATCCAAAATGTTTCCTGCCTGGTCAGTGAGTTTGAAATTTATTCTTGTCAGAAATGGATTATGAACTCGTAAATAAATTGGGTTAATTGGCTCAGACACAATTAACCAACCGAGCGGGTCTTTAGGGCTAAATGAATATAGTATATACCCCTGTTGGGCCTGATTAGATTTTGAAAGATCTACTTGATAACTATCATCAATTACGTCACATACTAGATTGACCGCAATTGTTGTTGTTATATTAACAATACCAGGTGAGATATGGCGACCTCCACCATGTGGATCATTATTATATTTAAGAATAGTTGGTGTAGGTATTAATTTTCTCCATGAATCAATTATTTTTGGAAAATATTTATCGATATTAATAAAATCAGGAATATTTACTTCAGATATAACATTATTCGCTATTGTTTTTTTATCATTATCAGAGATAATAACTACAGATCTAAGATGATAATATACATTTCTGGTCAAAATGTGCTTAAGATAGTTAAAATCATTCAATATTGAATTTAAGTGTCGAATTCCTTCAAGGATATTTTCTTTTATGTCGTCGCTGTAATGCTGTATTATATCAGCAATATTATTTTTAACAACATTGAGAGAATGATTAAATTCTTCGTTCATTGCTTTATTCACAGCGGTGATAGGTATTACACTAAAAAGCCAGCTTGGAGGTCCTTTTGTGTAAATTTCTTTTAGATTAGGAATATTTTCAGCATTATCAACAAAAACTTCATTGACGGTCCATGGGTACATTTTCTTGTAATTGGGAATCTCCTTAAATTTTCGTTCTCCTGTTTTAAACTCCTCGATTTTTGGTTCTGAAACTCCATTATAAACCGGTGCGACTTCAGGCCATCCTAACACGGATCTGATCAAACTTTGATAAATATCTACGGAGTAATCAGGGGAATTTATTTCAATAACCGCAGATAGTGTCGGTTCATAAACAGTAATCGCTATTTTAGATTCTTTCCCTGTAATAGATTTAATTCTGCGTTGGAACTCATCATTAATCTGTTCTATTTGATAACTGCCCGTTGGAATAGCAACTACTTGCCAATCAGGAGTTCCGTCAGGCTTATTCTTATTAGCGAATACTAATGAATTATTTGGCTGTAGTCCACCAAATGTTTTTGATCTAATATTTGGCCAGCTATAATAAACCCGTAACTGTGCTAATGCTATCTCTTTTGCAGGAATTGATGTTGGAAAATTGACACTAAATTCCGGATTGGTCGAACTTAACGATATCATAGTAGTTTTTGACGGAGTTGTATTAGTGGCGATCTGTTGAAGTAACTCCCTGTCTGTCATTATTATTATCATTATTATTTAATTCATTAAAATCATTAGCGATCACCTTAAAAGCGTCATCATAGGTTTTCATCATCATCGCGAATTCAGTATCAGATATTTCACCATCACTGACACACGAAGAAACGTACAAAGATAGTTTAGAACATGCATCTGCCACTGTATGTAATTTAATCATATAATCGTGCAATTTAGCATTTGTACAAGTATCTATCTTTTTGGCTATAATACCTAGAACACCAGCAATAGTCGTTGATGCTGAAACAATAATGGTTATAACAGTAGGTGCTGTCATCGTCAACATTGATAATAATAATCCTGTTCCAGTAATAACAGCAGAAACCGAGTAAACAACTACATCGATGACAACTATACGCCTTTTGTATTTTTTTATTTTCGTGTTATAATAGTCGATAAAATTATTTAGTTTAGTCAGACGCTCATATGCCTGATTGCATCTGTAACGTTGAACGTCGATGCGAGACTGAATTTGATCCATTATACTAACAACGTCATTGAATTAAGTTTCAGCTACGAATTCTAGGCACCACCATTAAAATCTCGGAGGCATTTCTGTTGATATCAGCGTAAAGATTTCTTTGATGTTCTTGGTTAGCATCACCAATAGAGGATTATGATATACATTTGGTGATAATGAAGTTGCCGCAGTAATTTCCGAACCGTATATAGATAACCTGTATAACCCAGTTACTTCTACGGTATGTTCGAGTGTGTTATTTTGTGGTGTCCATGTTGATGATCCTGATGCTACTGTGTACACGATACTTTTAATTTGTCCGTGTGGAATTTTAATTAGATTAGTTTTTTGAACAATATTAGGTATTCCACTGACAATATCATTGAGTTTCGTGTTAACGTCGGAGAGTTTTATGTCAACGGTTGGTTGTTCACCAAAAAATTCTTTAATGGTTTTGTTTACATTTCTACGAAAATTTAAAAAAGTTTGTACGTGATTAATATAATCAGTTCTAAATGCAGCAATTCCATCATTAATTGTCGTTAACGAAGTCGTTATTGGAATTTCCTTATCATCGACGTATTTTTTCGTTGCAGCATCAAAATCATATTCTGGTGTTCTAAGATTGTTAATACCATTGTTATTCATATTAAGAAATGCGCGCATTATACCGCCGTTGGTCAATACGTATTTAGATTCTTGATCGTCGACATATTTCATTGTTGCGGCGTCTGTATCTGCGGTTGGGTTTCCAAGGTATGTAATTTTATTTTGATTCATAATAATGTCACCCCTGAATGAATCACCAACTTTATAATCACTGACTGACGTACCGGAATCTTGAATTCTACCCTGATCAGTAAAAGTAACTATATTATTAACAACCGCATTAGGAACTCGTATAAGTACATCTGGTAGTTGTATATTACTAGTTTTTAATCGTCCTTCCTTATCCTGAAAAACAACTACTTCGTTTTGATCCACACTGGTTATGTTTAATAAATCGTCAATCTCATTTCTGAGCTGATCGAGAGTTGCATATTTAGATAAATCAACTTGCTGATGACCTTTACCACGAGAAGATCTTCCATAAATATCCACCATTATATTTACTAATGTCTGTTTAAATATGACGTCGTAGTATATTCATGTACAACTTTGTGGGGGGGTTTTGTTGATTTTGATATACTATCAAGTACATTAAGTACTTCTCGACCACATATTGGTGGATCGGTTAATGTTTGTGTAGGTAATGTTGAATACCATATTGGAATACTTTGATAGCAACTAATATACTTTAAGAATTCTTTTGGTGGAGCTAGTCCATATGAATCAAAATAAATAATTCCACGTGGATCAATTGCATATCCGACCCAATGCGTGCCTGGACCAGAATTTTTATCGAGATTAATAATACCTGTTTCAATATTATTTGGTTGTTTTGGTAATTGATCGCGCATGAAAACTCCTCTAAAATTTTTTATTTTTAATTTTTTAGCAGCATCTAGTAAATCAAAATTGGACATAGGAGATATCAGTAAACTGTCCCTGGTAATCTTAGACCTTTTCCGTACCATGAATGTGGAGTCCCTGGTAATCTTAGACCCCTTCCTTTTTTTTGATTCCCTTTCCTGTTGCTTTCTTTAATGCCATTCCAGCAGCGGTTCCAACAGCGCCTAATGCAGCTGCTTTTGCAACAGCTGGAGCTGCAGCGGCTATTAATGCTGGTATAGCAGCAAGAAGTGGAAATATACCACCCGTCTTAATGATATCTTTAATGGCATCCGCAGAAAGATTAAGTTTTATACCTTTATTTGATTTTTTGGCTTCATTGAAATGCCCGAGCTGACGTTCTGTAAGAGATAATTTATTTGAACCGCTCATCTGATCTTTCTTTAGCGATATTTTTAATCCGCAATTATTTTTTGATGATGATTGTATCTTTTTAATCTGACCAGGAGTCAGACTAACACTAACGTGATTATACGACATTATAATATTCATAAACGATCTAATTACATGTTTTCTACTGGCGCATCAACTACTCGCATTCGTCCACCAACACCTTCAAGTAACATTGATTTATCGCTGAGTATGACAGCAATTGCCCTATAATTGGCAATAGCTCCTATTGTCACACGAGCTCGAAAATGTATATCGACTACTGACTGTCTGGTTAAATCTAAATGTTCAAGCGAAAAATAATAAATTGGATATAGGGTTGTAAAATCCAATTGTGATATTTGTAAACCAGTATCAATATTTTGATCACGACCCATGAACGTCATTAGACGATGATATGCACGTGCTACATGATTTTGTTCAAAATTCAATAAAATATCCTCGGATGGTTCTTGATGTCCATTTATTCTTAAAGAAACTTCAGATACACCAAGATTGTCAAATATCATAATACTACGTGTTTGATTATCCACCCGTGCAGCATCTTGAAGCGCAATAAATATATGTCGTGGCGCAGAAACACCTTGCTGAAAAGCTATTTGCCATGCAAATAAACCATTAATATTACTCTGGATAGCATCTGTGGTCATTGTTAACCACAATAATAATGATTTACCACCTTGACTCATAAAAGAGAGTAGACGTTCTTCTTCAGATACTGTTGGAGTCATCACCGGCATCCACAATGAAAGTTTTGTCAGAATTACTCTACCAGCATCACCAGCGGGTCGCCATAATGCATCGTTGTCGGTTGCTTTTCGTACAAGTACAACTGTATGCTTAGCCCCGAAAATAACTTTTCTGACATTTCTACAAAATCCAAAAATATGTGACAGTGGAATGGCACATGAAAATGCTCTTCTTCCACCACGCAACATTGCTCGACGTGATCTAAATCCTAAGTTAAAATCTGGATCTACATTAATAATCATACTTTGTACATCAGCATCGGCGTTTCTAGCAAAATTTCTTGGTCGTCCTATCTCATATTGTCGATACTCTGGAGAATCAGTTGTATCCTTTGCAAACATCATTGATGGACCAGTTGATCTTGAATAATCGTCGCTATATCGTGCTAGACCTAATATTGTTGTAGCAACATCAACGTCCTTCTGAATTGATTCAATATTTTTACCATCACTCATGTACGTAGCGCTATCAAATAACGCCATAATACCATTATTAACAAAACCGACACTAACATCGTCTCCATATGCTACTGGTGCTGCAGGATTAGCGATATTTAAAATTTCACCTTCAACCTCAATAAAAGCCTCAGCGGGTAAGAAATACCTACTTGTATCCTGAACTTGCAGTTCAATTCGTCCACGTTGATCTGGAATTCGAGCGTCATAAGAATAATATTGATAATCACGCATAGACTCATCTTTAAGTACTGGTGCGTCCATGTCGAATGCGGGATCAGATATTCGCTTGAACATCTTTATTATAATTATTATCGTCTAAAACGAAGACCACTTCGGGAAGTGAGACCGCTTCCTGCTATCAGACTAGCGGTTATATTTTTTTCTTTTTCTGACATTGGTACATCAGCCAACTCTGTTAGTTTTTGATTAGCAACTTGATTTATTATTTTACTGACATTTGCAGGCATTACTTCAGTACTAGGTAATTTTAGTGGTGGTTGAGGTTTTCGTCGTATTAATCGTGCTAGCCTATCTTTAATCGCTGAAAATGCTTTACCAGCGAGATTACCCATAGCACCAATACCTTTTTTTTTTTTTTCATCAATAGCTTTCATACCCAGTTGCTTTGCGATCGGTATTGCTTTTGGGGCTATCCTTCTAAATAGACCCTGAACAACATCACCTAGTCCATCTCCGTAGGTTGTCTTGTATACTGGTAATCGTGAGTTTATTGCCCTGACCATGGTTGGTCCACGGTGAGTACTATGTACGATCATTTTATTATAGTAATTGTATTTAATTACGTACTTAGTCACTGTAGTAGTCATCGGCAATTTCGTTAATAAGAGACTGATAAACATCAACGTCCATGATACCGCCTGTAAATAATCGTCTACAGATATCGGCCGCCTCATTAATTATTTCACGCGAATTATTACCAGCTCGTTTTCCCCCGATGAGCGTTTCTAGTCGATCAACATCAGCAAGAACATTATTAGGACAGGTAATAAGACCACTTCCATGAGTAGTAAATCCACTTCCACTTACGTTGCCAGAAGAGGTGTCTAACGGCCAATATTCTTCTTCCTCCTCTTCCTTTTTGCTTGGTTTTTTGTTGTTTTGGAGATTGTATCAATTGCTGTGATAGTGGTGGTAATATTTGTGGCAATTGTTGTTGTGGTGGTGGTGATACTTGTTGTGGTAGTGGTGGTAGCAATGGAGATCGTGGTAATTTAAATCGTGGTTGTTTTTGTGGTTTTGGAGATTGTGGCAATTGTTTAACTTTTTCTTTTATATAGTTATGTACAGTCTCATCAAATTCATTAAAATCTTTAATATCTTCATTAAATCTAATTTCTGGAATACCAGTATATATGCGATATACATCCTTAATCCAATTGGCAGAGTTCAGAGATTTAACATATTCTGGTTTTACATATTTTTGTCTTTCATAATATCCATACGCGGCAATATCAAGTAATTGGTCTTTGTCCTTGATAGCAGCAATACCTTCAGGTGTAAATTTATCTATTATCTTAGTTCTGATTTTTGGTTGTCGTGGTTGTGGTTGTGGTTGTGGTTGAGCCCCAGGTTGAGCAGCTTGAATACGACCAGCAATATCAGCAGGTAATGTTTCAAGAGCTCGTTGTGTTGCCTCAGTTGCTGTAACAATTTTCTTTGTTGGTTCGACAATCGGTTTAAATAATTGTTTTGTATCCTCTTCAAATTCGACTTGAGATTCTTGTCGTTCTTGTAATTGTTGCTTGACAGCATCACGAACAGGTAAATATTTTTTAATTGCTTCTAGTCGCTCTCTTGCTAATCTAGCTGAATGTGGTTCGCCAATAACGACCATTATTAATAATATTTATACTGGCTGTTTAATTACAGCAGCAGGCAGGGTGAATGACAAAAATTGAGCGACCCGGCGAGTAAACTAAACGCACTATAACATAAAAAACAAAAAAATCAAAAATAAAATAACAAAAATGAGCTAACCCAAACGATTTATTATCCGGTTTTTCAAACTATACGGTAATAATAAAAGTTAGGAGATTCGGTTTAGTGTTATTGACCTTTTTTTCAGCCCCTGTAGGAACCTTTATTTTATGAAATTTGCTCGAAACCAATTTGTAGGGTTCACCCTGCCTGCTGCTTTAACTGAATAAAGATCTTAATTATTTATTGTCAATTTCATGTGACATCCATCGATTAAATGTGATAATACAGTAATAATATTAAATAATTTTATGTTTTTATTTTCTCGTGTGTAGAACTTGTGTACTTAGGGTCGACAGGTCACCCTATTTCCTTCATTAACATATTCGTCTTAACGCTCACTGTATATGCTTGGAAAAACTAAAGCACGTGACTCAAGACGCTCAATGCTTAATACTTCCAACACTTAACAAGTACAACTTTCGTTCTTGATTTCTGTTTCCATTTCTAAAAGCGTCATATATAGCTAGATTCTACTTAGATAAATATTCAGATTTTCATAAAAGAGTACAAAACCTGATTACCTTTATATAGAGTGAGAAGCAATAATAGTAACTGATGAATACTGTGTTTTGAATCTGCTAACTAAATTGCAAGGGTGCAGGCTATTATAATTTAGCTGTAAACAGTTGAGTGAGAAAAATAATCTATGTCCGTGTTTGCACTAAGACAAGGAAATCCCAGTAACGGGGTTACATTATTTATCTCCCCACGAGCTTTCTGGGGAGACAATAAATATAACCACATGACTGGAATTTCTTTGTCACCGGTCCAAACCCTAACATAGATTATATTAATCTTTGTTGATGTCACAAACATGGGTTTATTTGTCTTTTGTGCCTTTTTGCTAATGTCTTGTTCCATGACAAGGATAGATTTCTTTTAAAAATTCCTCTTCATGAGTTCCTACCTAGAAATCTGTTAGGAAGAATGCTCACTGCTCTTAAATGAAAAGAAAAACAAACGGTATTAATTAATTTTTGTTTGAATGTATGCTTGAATAAGGGCCAGGAAAATTCGTATATTTACTCGCCCAATTACAAGTTTTACTTTCCCACTTTCCCTGTTTAAGGATGTTACAGGCATTATCAAATTTTTCTCTTTCCATCAGGTTACTACATCTGGATATTTCCTTGCCTACGTCAAAAATAACTTGGCCTGTAATTGTTATCTATAGCACCTGCAATGATTCACTACCGCAAATGAACGTGCATTTTATTGAATATTCCAAACCACCTCCGACCCCCATACCCTACCATGTTACCGTAAACAGTGACCCAGAGGACATAATGCAAAATCCATCGCACATATCTTGTAACTTCCATCTATGACTGCATAAATGAAGTTTGATCAGAAATTAATTTAAAATTATCAACACAACTGAAATATGTAAATTTGTACATCTGAACCTTTACTCTCTCCGAAGGACTTGAGACTTCTCCATCATAAAATTGTACTCAACATTTTGAGTAATAATGTAATTCTAAACTTCTATATCGTCCTAAATCTTGACAAATGCATCATTTTGATTGGTCACAATAGTTTTAGTTAGATTTGGGTAAAGTCAAGTTTGATGATGGATTTGCAACAGGTGGGACTTTGAAAATGATAACTGCTTGGAGATGGTTTAAATAGGGGCAACAGACGACATGAATATACAAGATTTTGATATCCTCACCCTTGAACTGAAGGTAGTGACCAGTGTAACAGTTAACATACATGGAAAACAAACCTATGTGTAAACTTTATCAAGGTCACTGAAACATGAAAATATTGGACAAAAAAGTGACCTTCTTTTGGTAGTATTGTGCTATACTCACCAAGATGCATTCACAAAGCAGACTGACTACAGCTACCAATGTGCCATATTGACCTGAATGCAGAACATAACCAATGTCAATGGACCAGATGGCGACCTACTATTGGAATGGTGGAACTGTACACAGATACATCAACGCGTATGCATACCTCTGCGGCTGATAATATTCAAGACACTAGCCTAAACATAAATATGAACTGAAAGTCACTGAAGCATTAAATTAGGCCAACATGACATGCTTTTAAAAATGGTGTTGTACTTAACAATATGCCTCTGAATGCAGGCTTGTATGACTCTGGGGCTAATATTACATGAAAATAGAGCAATACACAAAACTTAGCTGAAGTCTCTGAAGCCTACAATGTAGGTCACAGTGACTAACTTTATTTAAAATTGTTTTTCACCTAGACAGATCTACAAACGAGCTTTATTTCTCTGTTGCTTAATGTATCTGAGAAACTGATCTAAATGCAAAACTTCAAGTCCCTTATGCTTGAAATTTTGGGCACAGTAACCAGCGTTTGCTAAAATAGCATTATATTCACTAAAATGCTATCTACATGCATAACTGCATGACTCTGGGGTTCACAGTATCTGATAAACGGACCTAGAGGAAAAACGTAAACAAAGTCACAGAGTATGAAATTTAGGCCACAGGGATTAACTTTTTGATAGAATCACATTGCTATAACCTGCACACAACTACATAAAAAGCTCCACGTCACTAGGAATCAATTTGATAGGTGATAGGACAAAGGTAACATACCTAACGATATGGCACGAGGGTTGAATCTAAGCTGTGTTGTTCTTCCAATGGCCCAAGAGAATTATCAATTACCCACTCAAATATGCAAGACACATTTTTAGGTTCTGCTGTCAAAATAATTGGCACAATTTGTGATGTGTCGTTGGTCATCATGTTCCTGGCTATGCGATTCAGTCTTTTACCTGTGATGTGTTTAATATAAATGAACATTTTAATCATTAAGACTGATGGCTTAGCTAGACTGGTTACACTACCTTATGTTTATAAATTAATATTTACATACCAAGAAATGATAACCAATCATACCAAATGCGAACAAATGTCTTCACAAGAGGTGATTCACGAACATGTTGGTGACCATTTTGCTAAAAACTGGCAAAATTAATCATCAAAGTAAAATGGATTCAGGTTGCTGTTTTAACGTTTTTGTCTAAGGAAATGAACAACAATTAATAATGATAACAACATATTGGCTGACGCACTAGTAAAGCACCTTATACAATCTAATTAAATATGGCACTTCTCTTCATTATGTCTATCTTCCACAAGCTGATTTTTGTAATAGTGGATAGTTCCGGTCACTGAAAGTGGAGAAAAGCCTGGCTCAAATAATGAATGAATTCGTCCCTTGATTCTTTACATTCATTATGAAGTCATTATCCCTTATTCTCGAAAGACTATAAAATTATGGAGTGGAATGGAAAGTACAATTGAAAACTGAAAGTGGTGAGCTATAACCTCGACCTTGAAGAGAGCACCCCTAATGTGGTATGCAAAACACATTCCAGTGCCGTTGAATGATTACACCAAGTTTCTTAATCTCAAACAGATTTAATGTAACAAGGCAGAAGTGAAAGTGTCATGGAAAACTTAAAACACCGAGCCTTGGCTTTCATCATGTAGACAGTGCACTCGATGTGACATGCGACACAGCTTCTAGTGATGATTTCTAAGTATACTCACCTTCATGCTTTAATCTCAACTTACTTTATATAGGAGCAGAAGGTAATGGGTGATTGTAGACTTGAAATGCCGAGCCAAGATCTTGACTTTGAACATATTCATTCCAAAGTGGTAAGTGATACACATTCTTGTGATGATGAAACAGTATACCAATTTCCAATCCTTAATCTCAAACAGAAGGAAGAGGGTGATGGAAAACTGAAAATATTGACCCCTGACCTTAATCCTGAAGACACTAATTCCAATGAGGTACACAACACACGTACTAACAAGTACGTATACGTATGCCAGCATGTATTCCTTTATCTCAAATGGCTTCAAAGTTTCAGAACAGAAGGGAAAGTGTGAGAACAGATGGTTGGAAGGAATGGAGATAGCAAAAAGCATATTTTTAATTTGAAAAAATTCCCATAAAACCCCCAAAATATTGACCTATCAAAATCTTACCTGACTCCTTTACGAATATCAAGAGGACATTGGTCACATATCCTTAAATCCTATATTGAACCCTGGGCATAACAAACTGTATTGAATCATCTAAATTTGATTAATTAGTTTCTTTATACCGAGACTGAAAGTATATACCGTGTTGAATTGAAACCTTAACACATGCACCAAACCCTTCTTATTCCATGCCTGAATAAATCATGAGCGCAGTCACAATGCAATAGATTAATAGATCCCAATTTTAGGAGGTGAAAGTTGGTAACAAAAATAAAAAACAGCGGTGACAAGCATGATTCTGTATTACAAATAGCCAATCATTCTGATCATCCAAATATTCCTGCATTTTAATGATAAAAATGTCTGATGTTTGATATTAATAGGGAATAAACGATAAATACCTGGACATATCAGCATATAAATATTTACACTGACAAAACAGATTGCTCAGCGTCATGTCTGATGAAATAGTGCATCAAGAATATTGCGAAATAAACAGAATAAAGAAGATTATTAATTTTATTTCCATACTCTTATAGCTATATGCATTTGAAAGTCATTATTTACATACCATGAGAACTACGGCAAAAATCAATGCTAAAGTACGTGGACATTTTTGGATGACGAGTGCAGTACGAAGAAAACTGAATGACCTGAACTGGGCTGCCACATTAGAAGCTGCACGTTTTGAAACGAAAATCGTCCTACCCTGTTATTTTATGAACTCCCTCTTTTCATGACCCAGTGTAGTACCTGGTCACCATTATAAAAGCATTTTAGTCCAAACCACACGTCAATATGACCATCCATCTAGGTCGAGTAGTGACAGCAAGATTTTCAAGACAGCTTTCATGACATCCATATTGGATTTTTTATTGGCACTACTTTCAGTTTGAACCAATTATGCATCGTAAGACGTTTATGGTTGGAAATAAAACCTTGATATAACCATCCATTTGAAGGGAGTAGAGATAACAATAGTTTCAGGATGGCATCCATAATGAGGGCCAATCTGCATTATTTTCATTTAGGGCCAACAAGACCCCAGAAGAATTCTTTTATTGAATACACCATGTCAAAATGAATTTCCATTTTAGAAAAGTAGAGAAAAAAAAGATTTTCAAGATGGCTACCCTAGTAGCAGTACTGAATGTCAGATCAGCACTATTTTAATTTATGATCAACACGAAAGTCTACTGTTGAAAACCCCATGTTGATATCACTTTTCGTTCTGGATGACACACAACAAGAGTTTCAAGATGACTGCCATGGTGGCCATATTGGGTATCAGATGTACACCATTTCCATTCAGGACAAACTAGCCATCATAAAAAATCTTCTGGTGAAAGTATAATATGATCAACAATATAGGAGAACTATCTTTAATAAAACGTTTCAGACAGCTGCTGTGGATGCCATATTGGAGCTAAGACTAGCACCTTTTTTCAATCATTACTGTTACGTGTCCAGGCTTGTACAAAAGTAACAAGAAAAAGAGTAAAGCCATGAAGCTTTGTAAAATTTAACAAATAATTTATTTCCCTAAAATAACAAGGTAAAAATAAGAAAAAGGACTTACGGTTTATGAATCTAATCCAAAATTAATCATAGAATTAATAAATATAAGTCCTAGCAATAAAAAGTCCTAAGTGAATCACAGTTCGAATCTCGATGAAGTTCCAAGATGGAAGGCGATGACGTCTTTTATAATCTTCTTTGTGTTGATGTGTCAACAGTTCCTTGTTAAATCACCAAGTATAACAATCCGGATTTAGAATTCCGAATAATTTCCAATAAATGTCTTTGTCCAAGAATTCGAATGAGCACTAGTATTTTCCAAAAAAAAATAAATTATTAATTCCGAAAATAGGAATCAGGCTAAAAGGAAGTGAACTGAATTTTCTGGAAAAATGTCAATTCCAGTGAATACAGTTATCATTACAATAACATGTAATGGAATAAAATCAAAATAAATTTAAAACTAACAAAAAAACAATTTAATTACTAATACGTATCACTTCCCCCATAAAGAGAAAGAAAGATTTATATAATAAAGCTTTCTTTTTACCATATGTTAATTATACATGAGGTAAAAATAAATTACATAAGAAGAACTCTTATGAATTATACAAAGTGTACATGAAATAATATTTCTATACACAGGAAAGTCCATCTGCTATTAAACTGTGTTTTTTCTTGATGTACCTGATTTCAATATTATATTCCTGTAACAACAAACTCAACCTTAATAATATTTGATTTTTGTTTTCATCTTGTCGATGAAAGTAAGGGGGTTGTGATCATTAAATACAACAATCCGAGAAGGAGCTGAAATAATGTAAACTTCAAAATGCTGTAATGCCAATATCAAAGCCAAACATTCCTTCTAGATTGTTGAATAATTTCTTTGGTGCTTATTTAAAATTTGTTAGAAAAATAGCACACTGGATAATCAACACCATTTCTATCTTCTTGAATCAATACTGCTCCAACCCCAACATCACTCGCATCTACAGATAGTTTAAATGATTAAATGAAATTTGGAGCTGTAAAAACTGGTGCACTTTTAAGTATGGCCTTTAACTTGTGGAAAGTCTCCTGACATTTTTCAGTCCAAAGAAACTTATTTTTCTTGCTCAATAAATTGTCAGGGGTTCAGCAATATTAGAAAAATTGGAACAAAATTTCCGATAGTATCCAGCCATGCCTAGAAATCGCACCAGTTTCTTTTTACTGACAGGCACAGGGAATTCAAAGATAGCCTTGACCTTAGCATTTATAGGTTTAACTTGTCCATGTCCCACGATATGTCCTAGAAATGTTACACAAGCATGGCAGAACCCACTTTTGGATAACCTGATTGTCAAACTTGCATCAGTGAAGCTGTCAAAGAATTTCCGAATTGTTGCTAAATGTTCTTTCCAGGTTTCTTTGTAGATGATGACCTCATCGATGTAAGCATCACAATTATCTAGACCAGAGGTAATCATATTCATCAAACGTTGAAAGGTACTTGGCGAACCCCTCATCCCAAACGGCATCACTTTATATTGATAGAGTCCATCTGGAGTCACAAATGCCGAAATTTTCTTTGCCCTTTCCATTAGTGAAATTTGCCAAAATCCTTTCAGAAGGTCAAATTTGGTGACATACATTGCATTTCCAATTTTATCAATGGGTAATGGAAATGAATCTGTTTTAGTCACACTGTTCACCTTCCTATAATCTGTGCACATGCAGAAAGTTTTATCTGGTTTCGCAACAAGTATACTCCAGTCACTTTTGCTGGGCTCTATGAAATCATTCTACAGTAAATACTGAATTTCTTTTTTCAGGTATTCCTGTTTGATAGGGTTCATCCTGTATGGGTGTTGTTTCACAGGTTTGCAATTTACAATTTCAACGTCACGATAAATTCCGTTTGTTCTTGTAGGAACATCTGGAAACAAGTGCTCATATTCAAATAATAATTGTTTAAGTTCAATGCTTTCTTGTTGTTGCAAAAGTGAAAGTTTCTGGTCCATATTATTCATAATTTCTGAATTCTGACGATTTGTTGCTCCAAAATCAATAGAATCCGATTGAATTCCTTCACTTAAATCCTCAGTGAGTGGGACAGGTACAACTAAATTAATTGCATGATTTACCTGGCTATTTCTCTCAACATACTGTTACTCCTCTAATTTATTTAGATCACAGAAGTACTATTACTGTAATTTAACTCATTCATTTTCCTCTTAACATTGTAAGGGCCGTAATACCTAATTTCAAGAAAATTTTGAAGAATGAGCAAGAAAGAATGAACTCTATTACTAGACTCAAAAGTTCTCTCTATTAAAGTTCTACGAAACCATAATATCACTTTTGACTTCAATTGCTGAATGCCAAATTCAAGCATAACTAGCTGGAATATTCCAGAAAAAAAAGTTGACCCTTGATCAGACTGGACAGATTTGTGAAGTCCAAAATGAGTGAAAAAAAAAAGCTTTATCAAAGCTTTTACTATTGTTCTAATTTTAATATTCCTCAAAGGAATTGCCTCTTTGAATCTTGTTGACGCACACATAATGGTCAACAAATATTGGTTGCCTGACTTAGTCTTAGGTAAGGGACCAACACAATCTACCATTATTCTGCTAGATAGTTCGTCAAATGCAGGAATAGGCTGCAGGTGATCCTTAGGTATTCTCTGATTGGGTTTTCCTACCATTTGACAAGTATGACAAGATCTGCAGTATTTACAAACATCACTTTTGATTTTTGGCCAATAGAAGTGTTTCAAGATCTTGTGATAATCCCTAATTGACCAGCCAGAGAAGTGTCATGGGCCAGACTAAGAATTTCCTGTCTGTAAGATTTTGGAACTCGATTCTGATAGTTCACTGACCACTCGTCACCAGCAGGTACCTCGGGAGGTCTCCATTTTCTCATGAGAATTCCATTTTTAATGAAATAACAGACAGGTACCTCATTGACTTCAGTTTCACTAATGGCCCTCTGAAACAAACAGGATATCTCAGGATCTTTTTCCTGTTCGACGATTGTCCTTTGTCACTCCGATTAGAAAAAAGAGAATGAGTAGTTTAAAGAGGATCACTGTGATCAATACCTTTAGATTGATCCAAACAAGGAGTGAAAGTGACCTCATCAAAAGTGTGACCAATACATGTGTCAGCTAAAGAAATAGCTTCCTTATCAACGTCATTCTCAGGAGCTTTTTTTTTGCCGTAGTTCTAGTAACTGCACAAGCTGGGTATAAATCAGGGAATACTTGTTCAATAGAAGCATTTTTCTGATCCAAACAAAGCTTGTCAGCTACATGTGGACTAACCACAACCTTATCTCCAGCTAGGTCGTTGCCTAGCAATAAATGAATGTCCTGAACGGGTAAAGAATACACTATTCCGACTGTCACAGGTCCTGCAACCAAGTTTGATGACAAATTTACACAACGGATTGGAACAGTAACAAAGCCGCACTCTGCTCCCTGAATAAGAACACTCTCATTAGAAGAAGACTTCTCAGATAAAGGCAAAGTACCTGATAATAAGTGAATCTGAGAAGCTGTGTCCCTTAAAATTTTAATCGGGATAGGATTGGCCAAATCACCCAAGAATGATATAGAACCCATCGACATGAATGGTTCATAGTTCTGCATGATAAAATCAGACTGGGGTTTATTAGACCCAACAAATGTATTGCTTTCAGCACATGACCGTGACCTCGACCTCTTAGAAATAAGAGGATTTGGAATAGGTCTGTCTTGATTCTGATGCTTATTTTTTAATTTGAAGCAATCAGAAATAACGTGTCCTTTCTTCTTTTAAATAGGCACACGTAGGAAGAGACAAGGATTTTGAATCATACTTATCAGAAGCTTGATTTTTAAAAGTTGTGCCAGACTGAGTTTTAGAAGGGCTCATATTAGGCTGAAATACCCTCTTACTAGAAGACTCCTGAGTGGAAGTCTTGCCTACAAATGGAACTTTATGAGTTAAGAAATACTCGTCAGCTGCTGCAGGAATACAACTTTGATGTTCGACACAGCAGGGGATAAGATAATGTGATTGCAGATGCCCTCTCACGTGTATAAGGTACTATATTGCTGTGTTTTGTGTAATCAAGCTGAGTGTCATCGATAATACATTTTCACATAGTGTCTTATGCATATCTGACAAATATGTAAGAGAAGCTTTATTTTATAACCTTTCTTTTTCTTTATGACGGGAGGTGTTATGTATATTTTATATAAATTGCATGGTCATGGTCTATAATGGTTTGCATAGCAAACTTTTGTCCATGACTCTAAGTTGGAAAGAACATGTTTACGTAGCATGGGATTATTGCTAGTCTTGTGCACATTTCGACTTGTTTCTTCTGTTGGAAATCGTCACAGTCTATTACGATGTAGGTAAGGTGAAAATGTGTATAAATAGGGATTTGATACGCAAATTATTCATTCTAATTTCAAATCAGTCCGTCAGATATAATTCAAAAGGAATTATTTAAAACATTCATTGGAAATACTAAAGTACTCATTGCCCTTTTGGATTCATTCACACTATTTCTAGATTATCGTAAACTCATTCAAAGATATTCTTGATTGCATTATCGTGTTACAACTGGGAATTGAAGATTATTGTAAGTCATTCGGAACATTCTATATATTATTTTACTTGTGATAGGTCATTATGGATAATTTTGGGATATAATTCACAATACTAAATTTTACTCTGTACTGCAGATAAAAGAATTGTTTGTTGATAAAACCATGTTACATATTTTAAGATCTAGTGTCCTAACGCAGCTAAGTGTCGAACATATGCACTGATGTGTTTCGAACAGGTTTGTCTGCACCAATTTCACGATTTACTCAATAGGTGAGATCAGACCCAAACCGTTCGTTTGTATTTACACAAGTTTGGGGACTTATTTATCTCGCCAAGTAAAGGGAAGCATGATTTAACATTAACTATAGCAGCTTAGCATTTATTCATAAAAACAAATGGCTGTAGTCTTCTCACGCATATTTACTCAAATTGTTTTCATCACCGGACATGGAAAAAACGGACCAATAACACGGAGATGTCGAGAATACTTGTTAGAATGTGTTTGTTACATAACATAAATTAAAATTTTTATAACCCTATCCGTCGGATAATAATTATGTCTAAATACGCAGGTACATACGAATAGGAACCAAGCGAAGTGTGCACCCTGACACCTTGGGAGTTTTTCTTTAACTGGGGAGAAGCATTTGGGGTTCCAATAGGGACAATAATGCAATAAATCTGGCTTACATTTATCTTGGCTTTTATTGCTATAAAGTAGAAGTCAAAGTTGACTTTCTCAGTGACAATCAAAATATCACGATTATATTTGAATGATAAACTTCATTGGTTTGATGATCGCTTAAGATTCTTTGTTTTTATTAGGTCAGTTGCTAAATCAGGATATTTGGGATTAGGCTTGAGATAAAAACTCGGTCCTTAACATTCATGCAGTCATCAGCGCTAAGACCTTTTTGTGTCTTGACCGTATTACTGTACACGTTTTATTTAATAATTTAGCACGCTCTAGGAAATTAATTAAACAGAGTGATTTCACTTTCTGTCAAAATAGTGGTGGAAAGAACATTTCAGACCACCAAGTTATTAATCGCATCGAAACCTGAAATTGTTTTCATAAATAATTTCCAGTCCCCATCACACACACACACACACACACACACACACACACACACACACACCCCATTGAATGATTGATCCCTTACCTGGATAGTGATATCGAACGTGTGGAAACTGTGGAAAGAATCAGTAAGAAAATAGAGAAAATGCGGAAATAAGGATGATCCTACTTTTATATAGAGATCATTTTAGAGTTAATTAAATATATGCAGTGTACCACTATAATTACAAGCATATATTTTTCCAAAGGTTAAATTTCAACAAAGAATTATATTTTGTACGAAGTTCTCTTTTGTGCTTTTTTAAATTTCATATGCGTATTACTGGGGCACATTTCATTTAAATTCATACTTTAGAGATAAATGTATTTCTATATTCAATGGGCATTTATTATTTCATTTTTCTGTTTTTTCCCATTTACCAGCTAGGCTGTACATCTATGAACCCATCGATATTATTTTAAGGTGTCTTCTGTTTAATTATGGGATATAAAAATATAAATGATTTACAGTTTTGATTATCAGACTATTAGAATCGTTTCCCATTGGATGATTTTGAAATCAGTATTATCATGAAAATAGTCTGCATGTCAATATATTTGTTCATACACATGTAGGAGTTTAGAATACAACTCAGCTCCAAAAACAAAACACGTGGAAGGACAGCATGGTAAAAAAGTCCTTAAAAGCAAATTACAAAAATGAAGCCTAAGCTTGGAGATCCGATGAACCTCGATTACTTGGGAACACGGTCCTTTATTACCTTTTCACGCTTATTTGATGTTAGATTTATCTATCACTTTTTATATCAGGTGATTTTTTTTTGTAAGGGGAGGGGAATGGTGTTGTATCAATACTGCTGTTTTGCATTTTATTTCAAATTTTAAAGTCACGACGGCTAAAGTTATGGTAGCCTTTGATGTCATTTGAATTATAAAAATAATATCATTTTTTCCCTTAAATTTCTAAAACATGATTAAATTATTAAAACATTTGACGGTCAATAAACATGTAGACACAGCTTCACCTGATGACCATCCAGTTCAGTAGGAGACACAGGAAGTCCGCCAAGTATCTTTCAATACAGGTCTGTAAAGATATTTATTCAGCTACTGTTGTGCATTCACTTAACCGATCGAAATGTCGATACCTTTTAAGGCACAGACAAAGGAACCATAGAAATGTCACTCGATTTCAGGCACAAAATTCCCATAAACAAAATCGTGCGATTTCAGGTACAAAATGGACATAAACAAAGTCGTGCGATTTCAGGTACAAAATGGACATAAACAAAATCGTGCGATTTCAGGTACAAAATGGACATAAACAAATTAGTTTGGGCTAGTATAACTATTTACAGTCAGTTATCCTGTAATGGGGAGTTTAATGATAAATCGATATCGTATCGGAAGCTTATCCATCTCATGTTTTCTCTGTCTCTCTGTCTCTCTGTCTGTCTGTCTGTCTGTCTGTCTGTCTCTCTCTCTCTCTCTCTCTCTCTCTCTCTCTCTCTCTCTCTCTCTCTCTCTCGTACATATTTTACAACGGCCAAAATACAACGATACCGTTTTTTTCATTATTGTCTGTCTTTTTTATACATTACTTAATTCGTTTTTATCCGCTGTAATTGTGTCGCGCGCGCGCGCGTGTTTGTGTGTGTGTGTGTGTGTGTGTGTGTGTGAGACAAATGTACATGATTGAT
>JAECUM010009584.1:0-77717 GCA_016617855.1 Megalonaias nervosa | reverse complement strand
TATATATATAGGAAAGAAAATCATCACAACTTCCTTTTGACTAATATAAAACAGATCAAATGTAAACAATAATTAATCAGATAATTTGAGTCTATTTTTATTGGAAGCTGACATAGTTCCATACTAGGTTTATGATAAAGAAGATAAAATAAAAGTATCAAAAACACTGTTTAGAAGGATGATATGGATTATAGTTTTAGGTATTCATGAACCTTTATTTTCAGATTACAACCTTTTCTATCACGAAATGGAGGAATGGCAGTAATGAATATTAAATCAATTGATCACGCTTTAGCATCCAATGGAAAACAATGCTTTAATCCTAGAACAACGTGAAGAATTTAAAGATACAATGAAACATTCTAATATATCATGAAAGCAGAAATCAACTAATGGTTCCTTGAATTTTAGAAGGAAAACTTACGAACCTAAATACTTCTTTCATTATTTAAATTCTTTGGGTCACGAATGTAAACCATTTGCACTCACTTCTCTAGACAAAAGTGCCACATTAGCATAAGGGAAATGAAAGTTAAACCCCTCAGCGGCTGGAAGTCTAAATGGCATTTTGTTGTAATTCCAACAGCGCCTTATGGTTGGCAGGTATGGTAAAAGATTGGATTGAAAGGCATTAAAAGATTAGATGGAATTAATCATCAATGTATGCATCACATTCAAGAACTGACACCTAAGATAAGGTCTGCTGTGAGCAATTGCACATTTGGACTTAACGGTATCGGTGCTGAAATCGTTAATATAAGTCTCAATGTCCATTGCAAAGTATATTATATGACTGACATCACGACTAAGTTCCCTAAAACAACATTTTGTATACCTTTATTTGAACCTAAGTCATGCATAGGATTCATATATGAATATTTCGGTATTGTCGAAGTTGTTTTAAAGCCATTGTACTGTTACGAATATGTAATTAAATTGCTTGTGTGTTAGTTTTAAAATTCTTTTTTATCTTATGAAAATTTTCATTGGATTTTAATCTCTTCGGAAAATTGGCTTGACCCGATTAGATAATAAGATTTCTTCAGAACTATGTTTAGCTCACAGTTTTTGTAAACATCGAGAGAAGACGATTGGTTACTGCCAAGGTCATTTCGGCCCGCATGTTAGCTGAACTGTAAACAGTCTTTCTTTTTTATATATTTTCAGTGTGATAATTTGATCCTTAGATATGGCTATTCCTGCATACGTGATCAATAGAATTTTTTATTGCGATGTTCAAATTAGTGTCACGTAAGTCTATCATGTGAGGTACCATATGATCTAAAATTGCGGCTTTAAACAGACGCTCTCTAGTAGATTTAGTGAGTTGTATTTTAAACCTTGAGGGCTCAAGAGGTTTTTATTGTTATTGCCGGATTGTTTTTGAAGTTCATTTGTCTTTGGAATTTAATAATAATTTCTTTAGAAAACTAAACAAGTGTGTTATATTTATAAAAGTTCTGGGAGAAGGATATCCAGTGGAAATTTATTCTGGAGTTTAACGGAAACATCATAAACTATGATTCAAATCGAGGATCTGTTTCCATCAGTACAGACATCTGACGTCATCGCCTCCATATTGGAATTTCACGGAGATTCAAACCTGGATTCTATTAGAAATGTTTAGTGTTAAGACTTGTATTTTTTTCAATCTTAGGATTAAATTTTGGATTATATTCACAAACCGTAAGTCCTATTTCCAATTTTTACATTGTTTTCTACGGAAATAAATTACTTTGTTAAAATTTACAAAGCTTGTTGGCTTCACTTTTTTCTCTTGTTATTTTTGTACAGCCTACACGCAACAGGAGAAAATTGGGGGCTCGTCCGGGATATATGAATTTTGGCTAAATATTTCAGAAAATTGTTTTATGAAATTTGAATTCCCCTAGTTTTAAATCCCAAGTACTATTTTACATTTTGTTTGAAATCTTTAGTGAAAACAACAGGCTTTCATTCACAATGTCATTAAAAGTGGAGACTTTAGTTTCTTTTCTTCTAGTCAGGAGCAGTTGCATAGTTTGAAAAACGATGAGTTGCTTGAACTTGCCAGAAAATAGGATCTTTCTGGGGCAAAAGCTTCCTTAACGAAACAAGGAATTAAAAACATTTTGATTCCATATTTGGTAGAGAAGAATGTTCTTGATAAAAGTGTTTTGGCTTCGGTCAGTAAGTCTGTATGAGACTCTGACATAAAGTAATGGAATTAAAAATGAAATACAAAATGGAATTGGAGTTAAGGAAGCACGAGCTTCAGAAAGAGGAAAAGCAAATGCAGTTGCAAGAGAAGCAATTGCAGTTGCAATTTGAAGAGAGAGAGAGAGAGAGAGAGAGAGAGAGAGAGAGAGAGAGAGAGACAGACAGACAGACAGACAGACAGACAGAGAGACAGAGAGACAGACAGACAGACAGACAGAGAATTTGAAAAAGAGAAGGATGAAAGGGAATTTCAAATTAAAATGAAAGAATTTGAGTTGGCAAGTGAAAAGCACGATCTCACTTCACATACAAATTCACGTTTTGACATTACAAGAAATATCAGGTCAGTGCCCCCTTTTAGAGAAAACGATGTAGACAAATATTTTATTTATTTTGAAAAAGTTGCTGAAATTTTGAAATGGCCAAGGGAGCATTGGTCTCAATTATTGCAATGTGTACTTTTTGGCAAGGCCCGAGATATCTATGCATCCCTGTCAATACAACAAAGTGCTGACTATGATTTGGTTAAGGAGCGCATCTTGAGAGGTTATGCGTTAGTCCCTGAGGCTTATCGGTAAAAATTCAGAAACTATAGAAAAGAAGCTGGACAAACTTATGTTGAATTTGCAATACAAAAGAGCAGTTATTTAAGAGATGGTTCTTAGCCAAGAAAGTTGAACATGATTATGAAAGTCTCGAACAACTTAAGTTACTTGAAGAGTTCAAACACTGTGTTCCTAATGACAATAAGAATCATCTTGATGAGCATAAGATTGAAACCTTGGACAATGCTGAAGAGTATTCCTTAACTCACAAATTTCCTGTTGTAGGCAAATCATTCAATCAGCAGTCTACTGGTAGAAAGGTATTTCAGCCTAATACGACTCCTCCTAAAACTCAATCAGGCACAACTTCTAAAAATCAAGCTTCTAATAAACTTCATTCAAAATCCTTGTCTATTCCTACGTGTACCTATTGCAAGAAAAAAGGACACGTCATTTCTGATTGCTTCAAATTGAAATATAGGCATCAGAATCAAGATAGACCTATCCCAAATGCTATTATTTCTAAGAGTTCAAGGTCACGGTCATGTATTGAAAGCAATACATTTGTTGGGTCTAATAAACCCCAGTCTGATTTTATTATGGAGAATTATGAACCATTCATGTCGAAGGGTTCTATTTCACTTTTGGGTGATTTGGCCAATCCTATCCCTATTAAAATTGTAAGGAATACAGGATCTTCTCAGAGTCTTTTATTATCAGGTACTTTGCCTTTGTCTGAGAAGTCCTGTTCTAATGAGAGCGTTCTCATTCAGGGAATAGAGTGCGGCTTTGTTAATATTCCTCTCCATTCTGTAAATTTGTCGTGAGACTTAGTTTCAGGACCTGTGACAGTCGGTATAGTGGCCACTTTACCCGTTGAGGGCATTCATTTGCTGCTGAAGTCTTCGCTCAAATTCATGCCAGCAATTTTGAAGATGACATGCGTAAGCCAGAATCCAGACCCATAGAGTGTAAACCAAACCAAAGTCCACCACCACTAACCCTGAAAAGTACTACCACATTCGAGAGACGGATAAAGGCTCCTCTAGAAAATTTAGAACCACGACCCACATGTACACGGTGAAGTGTAAAGATTTCAAGTCGGATGCACCGTTGGAGAATGCAGAAGAGTTCATCACCGATGTGTGGGATTCTTTGTTAACCGCACTGAAACGGTAATATCGAGCCAAAGAAGACGATCGCTCGACACTTTCCATTTATCATGACAATCTGAAGTCCGCCATTTAAATCGAGTTTAGGAGGCCCGCAGATTCAACACGTACGTCAGTCCAACGACAAGTTGCACATCACCGATGTAAAAGCGACACTGTACATGGCAACGCAGAAAAGTGTTATTGGTGGACAACCTTCTCAGCATCAGGTGCAGCAGTGTCCAAATTAACAACCCTCAAGACAAGATGTGTTTAGCCTGAGCCATCGTGGTGAGACGAACGTATGCCAACAAGAACGACACGGCAGAATAGAAATGAAACTGGCAAACTATTCGACAATCAGACCGAGCCAAACAACAAAGAGAAGCAGAACTCCTGTTACAACAAGCTGGCCTGTTCAAAGACACACCCTGTGGCATTCCTGAAATGCAAAAATTGCAAGACATCTTGGCTCCCAGCCACACCTTGAAAGTATACCCTCAAGAAGTGCCTGGACCGCTGTTGTTTAGAGGCAAAAAATTGAAAAACCAAAAATACATTCACGTCTATCATCGCGATGAACCTTTCGATGCCATTACCAGTATCACCGGATTCCTGGGATACAGTTATTATTGTGAGAAATGTGACTATGGCTATAGCAATCGAGAGAAACACAAGCATTCGTTATCGAAATGCGAGGGATGTTTGGCCTCTAAGCTCTGTCTTAAAGAAAGACAAGATCGCGTTCATTGCCCTACTTGTCACCGCACTTTGGTCAGCCCTGCCTGTTACCAACAACATCTCAAGACGCAAGGTTCACAGTGGAAAAGTGCTTGTCAACTCCTGAAATTGTGCTCTACTTGTGGACAATTTATAAGTAGCAATAAAGGCAAGACATACCTTTTTCCAGGAAAGAAAGGATTTCACATTTGTCACCAAATCGTGGATTTGGAACACGAATGCTACATTCAAAAATACCAACCCCAACAGGAGGGGGAAGAGGAATGTGACCAGAAGAAGAAAGGAAATTTCATCTTTTTCGATTTCAACTGTATGGACGAGAACGGTATTCACATTCCTAATTGATGCGTGGGTCATCGAGCATGCGAGAAGTGCATCCAAGACCCTATCTTTAGTCATTGCCCTCACTGCAGCAAGATTCCTGGAGGACGTGAACAATTCTTTCAGGGACCATACACGCTGGCCGATTTGCCCAAAGGATCTTGGACCCTATCCAAGTGACGTGGAGCCAAGAGGACATCGAATATTATGTTGGTTCCCATCGCTATGACATGGTGATGGCTCACAATTTCTAGGGATACGATGGACTGTTTCTTCTCAAATACTATATTGAACAAAGTAACGAACGTCCTAAAGTCACCTTGAACGGAGCCAAAATAATTTCCATGCAAGTAGGACAAGTCCAGCTTAAAGATTCGATGAGTTACTTGGCCATGCCTTTGATTCGAATACCTAAAATATTTGGAATGACAGAAATGGCCAAAGGCTATTTTCTGCACATTTTCAATACCAAAGCAAATCAACACACCGTTCTACCCATTTGCCTGATGCTCACTACTACGACCACGACAACATGCGAACCGAGCAACGCGAATCTTTGTACGCTTGGTACCACTCTCACGCCTCGAACCCCTTCGACTTCCAGGAAGAAATGATAAAGTATTGTCGTTCCAACGTGGACATTTTACGGAGCTGCTGTGGAAAATTTCAAGAATTGTTCATGGAGCACGGATGGATCGATCCTTTGAAGAAAGCCTGCACCATTGCCAAAGCGTGTTCTTTAGTGTACCGCAAAAGATTCATGCCCGAAAACACCCTGGCTGTCACCCACCCTCAAACGACCAATTTTGTTAATTGTCAATACTCGTGCGACAAGGAAGGTAAATGGATCCAACACGCCCTAAACGGATGAGGCGAAAAGACCATCAGTACGTATTCGGTGTATGGCTTGGTCTTAGAAAACCCCCAGATCGTGTACGAGTTTAACGGTTGCTTATTTCACAGATATCCCATCTCTTACCCTCAGTGTGACACTAAAAATCAGTGTTTACAACGTACGATGGAAGACTTGTATGACGCTACATGTCCGCAGCCCTTGAAGTTAGAAAAGCAAGGATACCAAGTCGTGGAAATGTGGGTACACGAGTATGATCACCGTTTGAAAACCGATCCCAAGTTTAAACGCATCGTGGAAAGTTACGAGTTCGTGGACCCTCTGAACCCGAGGGACAGTTTGTACTGAGGAGGGACGAATGCCACCTGTTTGCTGTACCATGCCGACGAGGAGAAAGGAGAAGAAATCAAATACTTGGACGTGTGTTCGTTGTATCCTTACGTCTGCAAATATTGTCACTTTCCTTAAGGGCACCTACAATTGCTGACGGAACACATCGACCTGGACAACATTCGAGAATACGAAGGATTGATTAAATGTACAGTCTTGTCTCTCACGGGCTTGTACCATCCCGTTTTAGCTCACCTTTGCCATGGAAAACTAATGTTTCCCTTGTGCCGAAACGTGCAACCAAGACCAACCTTGTCAGCACACCCATGAAGAACGCGTATTGACGGAACGTGGGTCAGCGTGGAATTGGACCTGGGATACCAATTGTTATAAGTGTACGAAATTTACCACTTTCCCAAGACAGAACAGTACCACAAGGTTGACGTGACTTAGTAAGTAAGTAAGTATGTACGTGGATGCATTTCTGAAACTGAAAAAAGACGCTAGCAGCCATCCTTACAGGTGCCAGACTCCCGAAGACCAAACGAAATTCAAAGAGAAATACTAGGAGCAGTTAGGTATCACTTTAGAACACGTGGAGAAAAAGGAAGGAAGGCGACGGTTGCCAATGTGATGTTAAATTGCTTGTGGGGAAAAATGGCACAACGACCGTGTTTACCCAAGACGGAGCATTTGTCCGGTCCTTCCCGCTACTTTCAAATGATTCACGACAAAACCAAATACATGAAACACGTGAACGTCCTTCGTGAAGACTTGAAACTACTCAATTACGAAGAAGAACTGGACATTGTACAAACCGGCGAATTTAGAAATGTCATCATTGCGGCCTACGTAATATCCCATGCTCATTTAAACTTGTACGAAGCTTTAGAACTTTTAGGAGATCGTGTGCTGTATTTTGACACGGACAGTTGCATCTACTACATCGATCGCCTGGGTCACCTGCACCCGGACATCGAAGGAAGGAGCACCTCTAAGACAAAATTCTAAATTTTGATAGTGGCGGTCTCAAAAATTACGGCTACGAATACCGGGACCCACAAAGAGTAGTGTACACCGAGTGTAAAGTGAAAGGATTGGCTCTCAATTATCGCAGCAGTGAAGTGGTGAACATTGGGGTATTGAAAGAAGCCTTGCAGTCTGGAAAGGATCAAGATTTTAAAGTGACCACCTACCAACCTCAGAAGATTGTACGTTTAGTCACACAATAAAAATCATCAGTCGGCCTTTAGAAAAAGTGTATCAGATCGTGTACCAGAAGCGAGTGCGTCTTCCCAACCACTTCAATTTGCCGTGCGGACACATGGGTATAAATAATGGTTCCAAGACGATAGCCATCAACAAGAAGGATGACTTCGATAGAGCAAGAATCGATTGAGAGAACCACTGGGAACTTCAAGTTCAAACAATAAAATTTTCTTGTCCTCTTGCCTGACAATTGTGATTGTGCCAGACGATTGGAAACGTTTAAAAATTGGCCCACGGATAGGGCAGGATTATCTACTTCGAATGTTTCAGCTAGAACAGGATTTGTCTACTTGGGATCTAAGACTGGATTGGGATACGAAGTGCAGTGTTTCAGTTGTTTTCTGAGGTTGCGTATGGATCGATGTTACTATAAAGATTCGGCTATTCTGGAACATACTCGATGGTCTCCGCACTGTCCTTATCTTCCCATGGCATTTTCACCCATCACACTACGGTACATTTATGACGTTACCTTAGAGAAGGTAGTACCGTTTTTCAGGAAGACAAATGGAAGACTTCCAAAACTAGGCATAAAAAGAAAAGAACTACAAGGTCGAGACTTCATTACGACTAGTATAAGAATGGAAACACCACGCCAGAAAGATGGATCCTTTTAAACAGACACCATTCAAGTTCGGTGATTCTCAAGTGGAGTGCGATGCTGTACCTTGCGATGGCAGGGATGCCGTACGCTATGACCTCAGTGATTCAATACCACATCATGAGAACGTTGCTATGACTATTACTACAATACCTACCATGGAAAGTGACTCTGTGCGTGTCAAAACTGATAGATGCGAAAGCGATGCCTTTCGTTATCGTGCACCTTACCACTTTACTGGTTTTAATGGTCAATGTCATCCTCCACTTGAAACCATGCGGCTACCACCATACGGATGTCATCACCGTACCCTCATCAAAATGAACCTGTGAAAGAAGAATATTCGTGGCCTGTGCGACTTTGAAAGTCGTTTCCAAACCTTCCGAGGAAAGTGGCCTAAATATCTGGGAGGACCTACCGCCGAAGAATTAGCCAGAGCCGGATTTATCTACCTGGGAGAAGGCGATAGTCAAATGCTTCAGTTGCGGTGTGTCATTACACCAGTCGGAGCAGAAAGATTCCGCTTATCTGCAATATGCTCGATATTCTCCTCACTGTCACTACCTACCATTAGTGGGACGACCTCGATAATCTCGTGATGGATTCTTTACAAGAGAACATTCGTGGCTTGCCTGTGGAGTCGAGAGAACGCATTTGCAAAGAGTTGGTCAAAATACAAGTCCAACGCAAAGAACAATTGCATCTGTTCCGTCAGCAATGTTTAAACCACTGGTACCCGAATGCTATAAAAGAACTGATTCATTTGAAAGCGATTCAGTGGTCAGACTATGTTCAACTGACCGAGGAGCAGCAGACTTTGGTTGCTACTCACCCTACTTCTTATAGGCTAGCCATACCACACAGAATTCCAGTGGAAGATTTAGAGGGTTACCAAACTCTTTAACACGAACAAATCTTGGTTCAAGAGGAAACGTCTGTGCGACGTGTAGTGTGTGCGTCAGTGATTAAACAATTTGGATACACCACTGGAGTACGATCAGTTCTGTGCAAAACGAACATTTATTATTTATTACAAAAAAGAGGTATAAAAACTGATTACCATGCCACGATCTTTATCATTAGTGATAAAACAATTGCCGTGGAAAGACATTAATGACAGTATTTAGCCTGTGGTGGATTACCAACGCTGTTTAGGAGAACTGTATCCAGTGAATTTAGGTCGGTGTGGTGTGTGTCTTAATGACTTTCTGGGATTTCGTTTACTAGCCGATTTTTTGTGGGCTCTGTACGATCTGTACTGTGAGGTACCACCAAAAACATGATGGTGGTACCTGCAAATGCACGCGAGAGATTCATTCTGTTAAAAACCTTCCGATTTCATCTCGATACTTCTCGACATCTACGGGGAAAAAAAATCGTCAACTTTTAATCACTGAAGACGTTTACAAAGATGTGTGCTTAGCGTATGGCTTACACCCTCAGTGGATAGATGTAGGTGACTGGAAAAGTTTGGGTTTCGAGGCTTGGGCAAAAGAAGCGACAAACTGTGCTCAAGATTTGTGTTCCGCATTCAAAGCAAAAAGTGAACTTAAAGTGTCCAGTAAAAAAGTGACCTTTAAATCTGTGTTAGCCACAGTAGCAGAAGAAGACCCCGACACCAAGGAAAACCACTCCATTCAGGACAGGACCATCATTGACAAGGACATCCCCGAAAGGCCATTCCAGGAGGACCCCTGGGTGACTGTGTCAAGTGTAGAGCCTCTAAGAATATTACAAACAGTTGTCCCTAGGACACCACACCTTCGTCACCAACAATGCTGTACAGTGACTTGTTTATATTCCACTTGGATCGTTTTGATGAGTATTTTATTGATGTCCTTAACCATTTGGCTTTTATCTATTTTTGTCTTTCGTGTTCCATTTTAAAATTGTTTTGGAAATAAACGTGTCCTGAAGAAAAGTATAAAACAATCTCTTGTCTTGTCTGTCTCCATTTCAAAAGTGGCATTCCATGCACTATGGCTACCTCTGCTGTCTCTGCTCACTCTTCCACCACTTTCAAAGTCATCGCTGAAAACTTAGATCGTGCCAGTTGGGAGGCCTTGTATCTTCGCCATCCCTTTAGCATCTTAATTGCTGGACCAAGCGGTTCATGCAAAACCGAATTTGTCAAACGTGTGATCGAACATTAACATCATTTGATCGATCGTCCACCTCAGCGTATCGTGTGGTGTTACAAAGATTGACAATCGGCGTACAGCCTCCTGCTAGAAAGTCTAGGAGACTCCTTTGTGTTTGTGGAAGGCTTTCTTTGCGATGACGACGGGATCGTGTCTGATCCCTGTCAAACTCATCTGGTCATCTTCGGAGAAGAAGAAGAAGTAATTAAACTGTGGTATACGCGCAAAAAGCATCATCGTAATGCTAGTGTCATTTAAATTACCCAAAATTTGTTTCAACAAAGTAAAGCCCATCGCACCATCAGTCTCAGTGCTCATTACGTAGTCTTGTTTAAAAGCCCTAGAGATAAATTGTAAGTGCAAGTGTTTGCCAACCTGTTATGAACTCCTTGGCTGTTATATGCATACAACGATGCCACTCAAACCCCTCATGCCCATTTACTCGTGTATTTCAAACGCACGACCGCCGATTATTTGCGATTTCGTACCCATCAGTTTCATCACCTGTGCCAAGACGGACGACCTGTCGTTTACACGTCCCCTTTGACTTAACAAAAATCTATGAAAACCTCGGACATTTTAGTCTATGTCACACATCGTCGTCATGACGTTCCTTCAGTCTCATCTTTCCGTCAAATTTATTCATGCCTTGTACGGCATAAGTCGCAAAATAATCCCCAAATACGTGCTCGTGTCTTGGAAGCCGGTCTCAGAGAAGTCACGGTTTACGATGACAGCACGTCAATTACTTCAAGGCATCATGCACATCCATCATCAAACCAAACGCTTTTTTGAGAGACACAAAATAGCCTTCACGCAAATGGCAAATCTCCGCATCGACACTCAAACCAAAAAGCAAATCATTTTGAAACTTGGAGGTAGCTGTTCTCTAGGACATTCAATCATTCGCTCTCTCTTAAAATGAGATCCCAATGCCTGCAAAGCCATTACCAAGAAAAATAAAACACTCCCCGACCCAAACGTACTAAGAAGAAAAAGAGCAGTGTCGTGACAACGAGGTCTCAGCCTAAGAAAGAGAAAAGTCCCCAGAAAAAGAAAAAGAGAAGCCCCCAGAAAAGACCCCAGAAAACAGCTTCAATGAACTGTCCGTATCAGTTCCTGTCCGAGTGATTTCGGCACAATTCTCTGTATACTTATATAAAGTAGAGAGTTCATCTCTCTGATTCCACAATTCGAGCACAGCTGGATTAGAATCTGTGCCAAACTTCGGCATTTCTTGACCTATAGTCTGGATCAAAGTCTCCATTTACTGCTCATCTTTGACATCATTTCGACGTGATTTCAATCATCGGTCCGTTACAAACATTTGTTCTATTATGATATGTATATGCAAGTCAAGACCTTGAATACAAAACGGGGTTAGCGTCTGGTAATGACTATCTTGACAAGCTGCTTCAGCTTAAGCTTTTATTTTAAAAGCTTCAACTACCCGTTGTGGAGAGTGTACATCTGGAGTTGCGTTTTTCTTTAAATGTAACTTGCATTCATCTGGTAATAATATATATCCCTTGAAATTGATCCATGCGTTTATGGAAAACGGCCGATTTATCCAGGGCCAAATTCCTTATCAGCTTAATTAACTCAAAATCAAGAGATGTCTAGAGGCTAATTAACGCTGCTGTCGATGTATCTACTCTGTATAAGTGTGTGTTTACATTGCGGTTCTTGTGCGTGCAATACAGCATTACCGGTATGACTAAAGTGCGAAAAGTTAAGAAAAGTTGCGAAAAGTTATAAAAGTTTGCGAAAAGTTGCACAAACTTGCATAAAGTTACCAAAAGTTATTTTAAGTTGTTTTGAAATCATATTTGAAGCTTATTTATTCACAAAAAAATTTTACTGTCTAAATTTACATTACCTATTAGCCATGTGAAAGGTTTCCTTTATTTGATAATGCTAAATAAGAAAATTAGTTTGAAAACCTGCGACGAAAAGTTGATATCGTACCCGAAATCTAAATATAAAAAGAAATTGCAACAAAATCATTTTCCCCACATTTGTATTGAAACAAGTAACTAATATCAAAGGTTTTCGTTATTTTCATTTGCATCAGTGCAAATATATCTTTTGAATTGCTATAAAAACTTTATTTTGGCTTCGAAAGCTCAATTAAAGACAGGTTCAAAAAGTGCTTCTAAGATCTTTATTTTGTCGAGTTCGTTTCACAAAGCATATATATATAGAATTGTCTTTAGGTTTTGTTCTTTTTATTCTTGTTTCGGTTTTAATTGTTTGTTTCGTACGATGTTATTAATGGTATCGATGTTTATGTTTTACTATTTTTACGAGCATCCATGCACCATATTTTGCCCGAGTACTGGTTAAATTTCACCAAAGCATTATGTGACGATAGTCGGAGCTATGTGTTGCTATATATCTACCTTATATCGACAGTACTTTAGTGTTTGCGTTTCGCACTTGGCCTTTAAATGGTGTTCTGGACCTTTCTGCCCACTTTCTTCTAATTTGGTTAGGTTTTCAGCCTGCAGAAGAAGCTTTGGTTGCATTTATTCTGCCATCTATTGATTAAACCATAATCGGATGATATTTACCGCAGCCAGTGAGAAATCTTTTTTTAACTTATCCCTGTGTACTTCCGTCATTCTGGCCCAGAGATCAATGTCAAAATAGTGTTGCAAATATCTTTCACTGAGGCTATAATTGTCGCTATCTCTGAGAGAACGTCTCTCTTCCTGCTCACTGGTTACTAATTGCTGAAGTAGTTTGACAAATTTAGGTATATCAACTTGCATGCATTTTGTGTCTGATTTTAGTATGTAATTGGCACTTGATGTTGTATGTCAATGTACTTGTAATTTTGTCGTTGTTGCCTGGTCAATGATGTGCTCTTTAAGCATTGGATACAATCTTGTGTGAAAGTAGATTCAGAACTTTCTTTCACTGGTATGCAAGTCTTTGTCATCGATGGCGGAACGAAACGAGTTTTTCTTGGTGGGTAGAAACGTCTGTTTTGTGCAAGGTCATTTGAGCCAAACACTAAATCAAATACTTCCTGGCGATCTTTCAACGCAAGGCAACTATATCATCCATGTGTCTGCTTGCGTTCTGCTTTTGACTGTGAGAATAAAGAACGCGTGTGCTACCATGAAAATAGTGTTTTATAGCAGCTTTGCATGCCAATTCCTCTTTTGTGCCGATTGTTCGCAACTCGAGCTGGCAGCTGAGATCTGTCAAGTTGTCAGCAACGCCGTGCAAGATGCAGAATAGGCCTTGTTGTTGGAGTGGGTATGTATGAAAGTTGGACATAACACAATCGGATGGACATCTGTAGATCTTTTAATGGACAGGTCTTTGAATACTGTCGGAGTCACATGAAAATCACCAAGGTTGTATATCTTGTCCATTCCAAAAACTACCGCCTTCAATACAGCAGAACCTCTTAATGCCTGTCATCTGCTGTTCAGTGTAAAGATCACAACGGTGTGTTCTAAGCCATTGATATGTTTCACAGGTTGGATAAATTTGCTTGTTTTTGGTCTTTTCTTTCACGTAAACACTATGGTCGGCGATGTTCCTTGATTTAGATAGGCCACGCGTTCATCTTGTTATTGAATGTTTAACATTTCGAAGTTGTTTCGCACTACTTGGATACTAGTAATCGTCAATAGGTTCAGGATTTACCATTAAGCATGGTCCCGGGGTGCTCTTCGCCTTACTTTGCAGCCAGGAACGTAAATGCCTTGATATTTGTAATGCTGCGCCTTACATTTCTAATGCTGCGCCCAAGTCTGACATGTCTAGAAAATTCATCTTAAGAAAAAGTCAATTAATACATTAGATTCTAATAACCAATAATATTAATGATTTCATATCGACCATACGCCATAATCCTACTGTCAACTGTTTAAACTTGTTCCAGTATTATTGGACTATTATATCCGGCTAACAAAAGCAAATTTTGGAAACAAATTCAGCCACCATGACCGGCTGAGGAATATCAGTTAGATCCATTTTTTCAATTATAAGGTAGTATCCAATTATTAAAATGGTAAATCCCACAAGTGGCACCATATAATATTTGATGGTTGTGTTCTTGCGGAACCTCAAATGATAATATCTAGAACAAACGTGTAGCTTCTAACACTTTATTCGCACAACAGACAAAAAACCGCATTTCGAGCGGGAATCTTAGAGCATGTGTATACAGAACATGAAAAGGTAGTCTATTTCAAGTACATGAAAATATTTCAATATTACTACAGCTAAGGTCAATCTAATGTATTTGCAAAGTATAACATTGTCCATGCTTCTTGGAGCACTTCCGTTGCCGAATCTTCAGTTTCGGAGGTGCGCAGCTTTGCTTTTTGTTAAACTCTTCAATTTTGGAAGTATGTAAATCTCGTATTTAGTCCTCAGTCCCATAAGGCCTAAGTAGAAATGATCGCTTTTGAATAGCACTGGAACTTATGAAGTTTGTCAGTTTATTGCTGGAGGCTAGATACGTTCTGATTCAGGGCTAATATTTATATGGGAATATTGGAACCAGTGTAGAAATGGGTCTATATGAAATGTTTTGAGAGTGCATTCTAATTGTATCTGAGGAAAAAAAAAAACAAGCAAAATTTAAAAACAAAAATAAAACAAATACCAATCAAACAAGTAATGCACAAAACCAAAAAAAAAAAATCAAACCTAGAGATAATGTCCTGTTAATGGAATTTCAGTTCATTTGCAAACATGAATTGTGAACACTCATTAATGAAATTAGCACATTATGCTTTCAAAGCACTAATGTTAGTATCCATACTTCGTGGACGGTGTAAAGGTTCGTATTTGTATCGTTGGAGCAGTCGGGCGTAATGCACACCCGGCGCCTTTTGAGCATATTGTCAGAAAGCTTGAAGACAGACCATACATATCCTTAAACAAACTGAGTAGTTTCCTTAATTAAAACAAGTAGTATGGTTATGGCCGTATTGCCTTCTTTAGTTTTATATCGTCACAGCCTTTATCCCACAAGACTTGTGCATATTTTTGGTAAGCAAACCACTTACTATGTGCAACCCGTAGATCATTGGCATTAATAATTAACGAAATTGAAGTGGCCCAAGCAAGCAGCTAGAGTCATACAGTGATGTAGAGCTGTGATCGGCAAAACCCGCCACTGTCACTCTGCTTATGTTCCCAAAGGTAATCCTCTTTATCTGCCAGATTTGCAATCACCTAATCAGACAGTCGCTGTTGAGCGCCTTCATTAATAATTATACCTTCCGCAGATGTCATTGTTTCTCTTGATGGTAACGTAACAGCTTTTGATGGTTCTGGAGTCAGTATTCGCCGTAAAGATCACAAATCGATCGAACCTCTTGTAATTACATATTTTTCAACCGGTGAGTGGCAACATTTTTGATGCAATTAACAACTCGCATTGCAACTTGTTTGGCAATTGGTACAGCACGCGAGGATAAGGCTGTGAACGCCTTTGATGCACCAGTGAACAATCTACGAACAACGTTGCCAAGGCCAGATCCAAATTATGCCACACTATCGGGTTTTCTCGTGTTTACAAGACAGACGTGTCTCACACGTCTACGTACGACGGTCATTATATTAAATATCAGGTCGATCTCTAATGTACAATACTGCACAGGGAGAAAACGAATATGTGTCAACTGAATATTATAACATGGAAAATACACAGGTACTGCGGGTGTCCTTGAGATAATTCTGACTATTTCAGGTGCGATATGATGTCAAGTCACGCAAACGTTGTTTATTTTCGGGAATATCTTTGGTCCAACTGCTCTCAACGACGACTGTCCAATGTTAACCAAATATTGTGGAGATTCAACTGCGATGATATAATTGAGTGTAGGCTTACGTTCACGTTCGGCAGTTTAGAGTCTTTCATAGCACACACCGAAATTCTTCGTCGGAACTCATCATTGATTGAGGTAATATCATACTCTCCTGTATAAATTTATACCATACCCCAAGCTGATCCACAATCTGGTCAAAAGACAAATGTGTTATTTGCGGGCAGACCACTTAACGGTTGTGATCGGATATTAGGTCAACTGTAATAAATTCTCAGCAACGCTATCGCAATCCCAGGTGTGCGATTCCCTAGTGGTATAAGGTAGAGAAAATGTCACACCGAATTCTGGTTTTATTGTTGAGATTGTAATCATGGAAGTAATGCTTTGGGTTGTATTTGCATCAACCTGTTGCATCGAAGCATTGATTTTGCTTAACACACTCATTGGCTCAATTGTTTCAGAACTCATCATTGGTGTCAGGGTGTATATTAGTGATATTGATGAAAACGCGATTTGTTTTTCTGTCCATGATATCATCGGTGAGCAACAGATGGCAAATCGATCTGGATTTATTAATGACTTCTGATGCGTTGTTTTCCGCACGAACGGATCCGACAATTGTTTGCAATTTATCGGTGAGGTCGTTAGAATTACATATTCCATCAAGGCCGCTTCCTTTCTTTCTCTTTGCTGATACATTTTTACTTGTTCGTCTAACCATTAATATTGTTATTCCACTGTGCGAAATTCAGGCCTAGGTTGTTGTATCCAATGTTACGGAAATATTATTCATCTTTTAATTTATAATATAATTTTTATGTAAGTCGTTTGAGACTACGAAATTATATTTTATTTTATTTTATTTAATGATTAACACGGTCGTAAAAGGACATTTGAACTACGGAGCAAAATTCACATACGAGCTTGCTCAAAGGTGAAATAAACAACTGCATGAGGTCAGGATGACACGCGAGTTTGGATTCTCTGTTGCCTAACAAGCGTGGGAAATTACAGTACAATCGCCCTGATAAGCGAGCTCTAAAATTTGATTAGTTCAATGCGATTGGAAGGTCTGAATAGTTACCACTGTTTGAATTGTGTTGAAATAACAAGAGTTAATTGTTGAGAAATTCCAGTGAATCCGATTGTTTATCTAAAACGTAGAAGGACACTAAATAATGAAGATACATGCACCATGTGGATTCTTTCAGTTATACAAAAAGAATGTAAACATCGTTGATAGGAGATCTTGTGATTACTTTCTAATATGTTCATTGGATATAGCAGAGCGATTATTCAGTGATTTAAACAGCCAGTACCATGGGATTATGTGAATCTATTGCTATCATGGTAGCACATAAGCATTCTACAAGCTCCGTTCGGATTACCTTAGAATAGTTTTCGGACTAGTGAGAACTTCTTAGAACATTTCAGGATTATTAGGAATTCATACACTGCAAGTTATTTTAATTCTTTCACTTTGTTTGATTATCACAGTCTATTTAAATAAATTTATATTTTGGAAACTTGAATGCTTGTTGGTTCCCCTGTCCTGTTACTTAAGTTTAAACCACTAGAAGTAACACCAATTTATCATTTTTTTGTGTTGTTCGCTGTTTTCGCTGAAGCTGATGCAAGTCAGTGTTGGTGTTCCGCATGTGCAGGGAATTGTTGTTGCTTTTGGTCCTGATATGCTTCTTGTTGTTCATAAATTTGTAACACTTCCTCCTCTGTGTATTTTTCAGTGTCGGGTGATGGTGGTGTTTGTTTTTTTTTTTTTAGCTACAGATATACCGTGACAAATATGTTTGCCATAAATGGTCAGTTTTCGCTAATTAATGTATTACCCGTTAGTTGAAGAAGATTCCACTTACCACCGGTAGCTTGTTTCTTTTCAGTAAACTCCCTAAATACTATTTAAAGCCATGCGTCTATCATGTATTGTTATCATCTGTATTTGATGGCAATTTATCAATTAATTTTACCAGTTGTCGGGTTTTATAAAAGCGACTTGTATAGAAATTTTGAAGATAATCTCTCGAGTTGTTTCCTTAAAGTATTAAAACAATGTTTGCAGCTGAGACTTTTATACTGATGACACGCTTGGCATCCTGTAAACTGTCTTTCTAATATGTTCATCAAGTGTTCCAACGCCTTCATTGATACTCCCAACCGTTCATTGTAAAGATCTTAAGCTAATTTATCCAAATTCTTTCTTCATATCCATGGTGCGTTTAGCTATTTTACAAATTTGACCCGGTTCTAACTCTGTTCCATTCGCACTGCCACCTTTTCCACAGTTATACTTGTTACTTTTATTATATCCACGGCACGTTCAGCAATTTCTGTATTGGTTTAATCATAGGTACAATGATTTTTTTTTTTATTTTTCAAAACCCACTGTGAGGTCTTCTCGTGGAGTTTGTCTCGACTGTAACCTACCTTTGACACTTTTCAGACCTGCAATATCATTACGAATTAATTCCTTCCGTTCACAGTCAGCTTCCCAATGTCGTTTATTAAACTCTTCTATGGCATAACTGGCAGATATTTTATATAATTTTTATAATTGTTAAATTGTTGTGTGAGGGACGTACATGTCCAGAAAAACACGATATTGTCCCCTGTTGGAACTGGAACCTCCGGTCAAGTCAGTGGTGAGGAAACAATACGGATCCTTAGTGATCCGCGAAAATATGTCACGAAACTCAACCCACGAGTTGTCCAAAGAATGTTTAGAAGGCCATTCGCGTCAATGCCACGAAATGCCACCAACATGCTAGAGTTGTCAAGGATCACCATAGACAAGTGTGCGTATCCTTGAATCAAACAGATCAAGTTGGTGTTTTGTGTCGACACTGTGAAAATATTTGCGCGGGATTGTTTTTTATGCTGAAGCATCACATCGCCAGACACTGCAATATTATTTGCGTTGGAATCCAAATCGTCATTAATGGGTGCTTCATCATTTGTGGACAGGAAATCGATGGAAGCTTTGCCACCGCTGTTGAGTACTTGCATAAAATCTTTAATAAAATATCATAACACGGTTGATAATCAGCCCACGGTGTAATCATATACAAATGATCCCACTTCAACCCTCGTAAAATCACATTTAAGAACAGTTGTGGTTTTCCTGATCCAGCAGTACTAAAGATTAGTGCATGATCTGAGTTTGGAAATATATCACCATACTTGGATGTCCAAGGTGCCGACTGCGCGGAAAAGTCAACGACGGAAAAAAACTTTAACGGCTTCAGATCGTTTCTGGTTTTCGCGATGCTGTTGAATGATACATTATAAAATATATCATATCTTCATACTGTGAGCGATGTAGCATAAAACGATTAAGATGACAGTAGTTAAAAAAATGGTAATTATGACCTAGGTCAAGTGAAGGGCTATATAAACATGTTTGCTTCAGGATTACTCATGCCTACAGAAACATCCGAAGTTTAATCAGTCTTATTGTTATTTTGAGTTTCTTATGTTTGGATGGATTTACTTATTTGAATTATTCACTGGAATTACAAAGTTTGCATCCATACCAATTGAACTAAATCATTAATTTGGAATTATAGTGAATTCAGTCCATAACATTTTGGACTATATTATGTGATACAATCAAAAGATTGTTAACACATCGCAACATTCAAGGCCATTGGTACATTAGCATATTTGATTCTACAGGCACACCAACACATTCAATATTGGAATTTATTTGGAACACCACTGGAACTCAATTGGAAATTCATACATTTGGACTTGTGAAAGAACTTTTAAGTCTATTTGGGATTTAATTCGCAGTACTTAAATTGCTTTTAAACTTTTCACTTGTGGTCTGGGGAAATAAATTATTTATTGAATTTTACAAAACCTGTTGGTTTTCGCTCTTTTCTCTTACTTGGTTTATGACGATAGTGTAATAAGAAAAAATTGTGGGCTCTTCCAAGGGATACAAGTGTCAAAATATTTCAGAAAACTTTGTTTCTGAAATTGAATTTCACTTTGCATCGGATTTGCCTAGGTTTCGGGTATTATTTCACATATTTGAAAACGCTAGCGAACCAAAAGGTTCTCACAATGTCATCTAAAATGGTGAACTTTATTTTAAATCCTAACCACGAAAGACTAGAGTCCTTGAAAAAGGATGAATTATTCCATCTTGCCAGATAATATGATTTCTTTGAGGCGAAAACTTCTGCAACAATGCAAGAAATAAAAATTATTTTGGTCTAAAATTTGGTTGAAAAGAACGTTTCCAATAAAAGTGCTTTGCGTTTGTTTAGCAAGTCTCTACCTGGCTCTAACATGAAATTAACAGAATTGATATTAAAACACAAAATGGAAATATAGTTAAGAAAGCTTCTGCTTAAGAACGAGAAAGAAGAGAGACAAATGCAATTGAAGAAAGAGGAAAGAGAAACAAACACAGCTACAGAAAGAAGAGAAATGCAGTTACAGAAAGAGGAAAGGGAGAGAGAAAGAGAAGATAGCTAATACACATATCGAAAGAAAGAGAAAATAAGAGAAGGAAATACAGATGTAGAGAGATAGAGAACAGGAACAAAAAGAATTTCAATTCCACTCACAAAAAGTCAATAGAAATTTCAAAGTGATTCCGTTTGGGAGAAAAGGTGCACCTTGTACTTTTCAACGTTTAATGAACATGACTAGATCTGGCTTGATAAGTGTCACGCTTATATCGATGACGTCGTCATTGACAACGACACCTGGAAAGATAACTTCGAGACCATTCAAACTTCTTCAATAGACTCAGTGATGCAAATTTGACAATTAGTTTAAGTAATAGTGAGTTTTGCTGTGTTTGGGTTACATTCCTAGGACATATCGTGGGACACGGACAAGTCAAACCTGCCGGTATACAAGTTACTGTCAAGGTTATCTCTGAGTTTCATGTGCCTGTAGTAGAAATAAGCTGACTCGATTTTTTTTGTATGGCCGGATATTATCGAAAGTTTTGCTTCAATTGTTTCATAATCGCTGAACCCCTGACCAGTCTGTTAAGTACGAAAATGAAGTTTCACTGATCTGAAAAATGTCAGGACGCTTTTAGTTAAGGGCCTGGCTTAAGAGTGCACCAGTTCTTTTAGCTCCAAATTTCAGTGAATCATTGTTAAAATATCCGTTGATGCAAAAGTGACATTGTGACTGGTGGAGGATTAATTTAAGAAGACAAACATGGTGTAGTTCATCTAGTGTGCTATATTTCAAAAACTTTAAATAAGCACCAAAGAAATTAGTCTAAAATCGAGTAGGAATGTTTGGTTTTGATTCTGGCTTTACAGCACTTGGAAGTGTATATTAGTTCAGCTCCTTCTTCGATTATTGTATTCAGTGATCACAACCCCCTTACTTTCATTGACGAAAAACAAAAATCAGAGATTATTAAGTTGGAGTTTGATGTTGATGAGTACAATACTGACATCAGGCACATCAAGGTGTCACAGGGACAGGTACCCTGTTCTTTGTTAAACTATTTTTATCCTTTCACGGCATTAGTGTTATGTATTGACATAGTTCTGCAGGAGCGAGTAACAAGCATGCATAGTACGAGAAGCACGTGAACCTTGATAAGCTCACGAGTTTACCTAGCGGCGGGAAAACAGATCTAATGTGCAGTAGACGTGAAAGTTTGGTGAAATGAGGATAGTTTAGTCTATCGCTAAGGGAAGAATGTCTTCCTTCCCAAGTTGGCATAGGTATGAATGTCAACGGGATTACAACAATTTTGTGTGGGACAACAAATTTAGGGAGAGATCCAGTGTGTGTGTGTGTGTGTGTGTGTGTGTGTGTGTGTGTGTGTGTGTGTGTTGCTAACAATAAACTGTTCACCAAGCCTGCCTGAAATTCCCACCGCGGAGATATGTACGTAGAGAACAGAATTAACTCGAATACAGTAGGCCTATAAGCATTGCTTCCCCTTGATTCGGCAAGGACGTCAATTATCGGGAGTGAATGGGGACGATGTACGGACAATGGAACTTAACATTAAAATTTAGGCTGGGGGATATACGGATAAGGGGAAATTTAACATGGTGGGCCACTATACCGACAAGGGAAAATTGAACATGGGAATTCAACAGGGTGAACCGCTATACGGACAAGGGAAAATTGAACATGGATGGGCCTGCCTAGGGACAAAAGAACCATAGATATAATTGACATAGGAAAATATCCAAACAAACTAAGCGAACAGCTATACAATAGAAAGAATTTTTTTGTTTAGGCAACAGAGGCAATAGAGAGTAGACATCTTTTCTAGACATATGAGTGGCCCTGAAAAGGACCATTGGGATTTTTTGTTAACACCACCGAGTTAACACAGGGAACATCGCACAGCGCTTCTTCCCTTCCTCAAACTTCGTCTGACGTCCACACCGTAGATTAAAACTCGCATCAGACAGCCTTGCCTCTCCACATAGAGCTTTCCTTTCCAAATAGCCGTATCTGTCATCCTGGTAATAACCCATGATGATTTCACATACATGGGATAGTTCGGGTTGAACAGCATCGACGATATGAGGGTAGATGACTCTACATTTTTCCACATCTTGCGACGAGAACAGGTGATTGGAATGAGGTGAACCCCGGTTTTTATAGTGGAAGAGCGGATCGAAACGGAATGACTTCTTTCACCAATCCCAACACGAGTTACAAAATTCAAACACAGCGCGAAGTCTGTCTTCCAATCAGAAGAGGGCTACCTGCAACGTCACATTGCCGTTATATGTGCGCTAGCGTCTGTGTGCCATGAATCGATGCGACAGAGTTAGAACATGACGGAAACTACGAAGACAATGAATTGGAGTGCACCGGCCGTGGAGACTAGAAATAATGGCACAGCGAGAGTAACTAAACCAAACACAGTCCTACTTCCAGAAGAGAACGATTTTAATTGGGATTTAGTGGATTTTCTCTCTTCGCAAGAATTTGTTCCGATACCAGTACCTTCGTCGCCTTCTCCTTCCCTACAGCATGTCGGAGATTTTAAATAGAGGCAGAAAGAAGAATTGGAGAAATTTTTGCAACAGCAGAAAAAAGCAGAACAAGCCTTTCTCATTTAACAACAACAGCAAGAAGAAGAAGCGCGAAGAAAATAGCAGGAAGAAGAAGAAGAAAACAAAAAGCAGAGAAGAAACAAGGAAGACAGTGCAAGTCAAACGGTAACGGTACTCTTAGACAGTTTGGCAAAGTTAAGGAGTCTGAGACAAATGTATGAGACTTCTTTAATACGACCCAAGAGAAAAACAAAACCTTCCCAGGCCGTACAGTGCAGCCCAGTTTACACTACCACTACTCCTGAGATCCCAACAGTGGTGATCTCTACCAAATCATCGAAAATAGCAGGTCAAGAAGTAGGCTTTGGTCCTGGTGAAGGGATAAGGCACATACAGCTCATTGCCTCCTGCTCCTAAGTTTGTTTTGTTAATTAAACAAACACTCAACAGTCCTTTTCAGGACCACTTACTTCTCTCACAAAAGTGACTACTCCAAGTTTGCCAAAATCAAGTAAAACTGTAATCCTTTTTCTGCCATCATGTAGGTGTGTGTGAGTGCGTAAGCGTAGGTCCTTAATATTATTATAGAAATCAAAACCAAGGGACACTTACGTTTTGTTTTGTTTTTTTGTCTATTCTAGCAGGAAGGCATCAGTTTAGACCACATCGAGGAAAACGAGGAAGGCGATCATTTGCTAAAGTGATGTTGAATTGCTTGTGTGGAAAAATCGAATAACGACCGTGTTTACCCAAGACTGAGTATTTAACAGAACCTTCCCGTTACTTCCTGATGTTTTACGACACAAATACACGAAACACGCGGACGTCGTTCGTGAAGACTTGATCTGAGTCAATTACGAAGAAGAACTTGCGTTAATACAGGCTGACGAATTTGGAAATGTCATCATTGCGGCCTACATGACAGCCCATGCTCGCTTAAAATTGTACGAAGCCTTACACCAGTTAGGAAATCGTGTGCTGTGTTTTGACACAGACAGTTGCATCTATATCATCTACTTCGATTGCCGTGGTCACCGTCACCCTAAAAGCTAAAGGAGATCGTTTAGGGGCCTGGACGTACGAGCAGCCGAAGACAAGATTCTATGTTTTGCTAGCGGCGTTCGTAAAAATTACGGCTACGAATACCGGGACACACAAGAAGTGTCTACCGAGTGTGAAGTGAAGGATTGACAATAAATTATCTTACCAGTTAAGTGGTGAACATTGGTGTGTTGAAAGAAGCCTTGCAATCTGGGGAGGTTCAACATTTTAAAGTGACCACCTACGAACCGCACAAGAATGTACGTTTACCCACACATCAAATCGCCAGTCGATCCCTGGAAAAACTGTATCAAAACATGTACTAGAAGCGAGTGCGGCCTCCCAATCTCTTCACTTTGCCACATGGACACTCTGATATTAGCCAGCATATAAAAGGGAACCGTTAAAGACCGATACTTCATTAGGAGAAGAAACACTAAAGTAGAAAGATGAATCCTTTCAGACAGACACAATTCAAGTGCACTCATTCTCAAGTCGAGTGCGATGCTGTGCCTTGGGATGTTAGGGATGCCGTACGCTGAGACCTCAGTTGGTGTTACAGTACACCTTATCACTTTTTCTGGTTTTCATCGTCAAAGTCATACTACTGCACAGCTACCACCCTACAGATGTCATCCATGACTGGGCCAACTATTGCGGGTATAACCACCTCTTCATCAAAATGAACCTGTGAAAGAAGAATATTCATTGCCTGTGCATTTCCCTGAATACTGCCACTTTGAAAGTCGATTCCAAACGTTCAAAGGAAGTGGCCCAAAAATCTGGGAGGACCTACAACCAATGAATTAACCAGAGCTGGATTTATCAATTTGGGCAAAGGTGATAAAATCCAGTGCTCAAGTTGCAGTGTGTCACTACGCGCGTTAGAACAGAAAGACTCAGCTTACCCGGAACAGTCTCGATGGTCTCCGCACTGTCACTACCTAAATTTAGTGGGACCCAAGTAATTGAAGTGTCTACATAAAGCGGCATACCATGTTGTTTAAGAAACCAGCTTGGCTAGGAGTCAAACGTTGTACAACACAAGTATTTAAACCCCATTTGGACAGTAATATTCAAGGATTGCCAAAAGAACTGAAAAAGAAGATCTACAAAGAAGTTTGGCAGGGACATGCCAGAGCAAAATCTCAATTTGTGACAGTAGAACTTTTGTGCCAAGAAATTCACAAGATGAAAGTGCAAAATGTCAACAAACTCGACAGATTATTCTGGATCAAGTGTCCATTCTTCAGAGTATTCTGCTTTAGACCATGTACTTTAGAAGATTTTATTGACATTTCTGACCGTTTCCCGGAATTGCAGTGGCCAGAAATTACTCACTACAAACATCACTTTCGCTCTGGGGGAATATTTTGAATAAAAGTAAGGATATTTAGAAGTGACTTGACATGGGTATAAACACTAACTGACATTGTCATGGGTACTTTACAAGAGAACATTCGTGGTTTGCCTGTTGAGTTGAGAGAACGCATTTACTGAGGGCTTGTCAAAATACAAATGAAACGCAAAGAACAACTGCATCCTTTTTGTCACCAATGATTGAATCACTGGTACCTGAATTCTATCAGAGGACTGATCCATTTGCAAGCGTTCCAATGGTCAGACATTGATAAATTACCCATGGGTCAGTAGACTTTGGTTGCTAATCAGTATACTTACAAGGAGTCCATACTGTAACGAATTCCAAAGGAAGACATAGAGGATCACAAAAACATTTTACATGAACAAATCTTGTCTGTAGACGAAACTTTTGTGTGGTGTGTGGTGTGGGAGTTAGTGACAAAACAATTTGGATTTGCCGATGGAGTATGATCAGTTCTGTGTAAAAAGTACATCTATTAACCTCCGACAAAAAGAGTATACAAAATTGCTAGCATGCCACGACCTTTATCAGTAGTGATACAACAGATTCCTTGGAAGGAAGTAAATGACTCTATTCAGACTGTGGAGGATTCCCAACACTTTTAAGGAGATCTGTGTCCTTTGAATTGGGGACGTCGTGTGGTGTGCGTCTAAGTGACTTCCTTTCTGAGTTTTCGTTTACCATTTACGAACAGTACTTACCACTATAAACATGATAGTGGTACCTGTAAATGTAGACGAGAGATTCATTCTGTTAAAAGCCTTGCACTTTCATCTCGATACTTCTCTACCTCTAAGGGAAAAAAAGATTCGTCAACTTTTAGTCACTGAGTATGTTTACCAAGATGTGTGTGTAGCATGTGACTTGCACCTCACTGGCAAGATGTACATGACTGGAAAAGTTTTGATTTCAAGGCTTGGACAAAAGAAGTGGCTCAGTATGCCACAGACTTGTGCTAATGACTTCCATTGTTCAATGAAACAGGTAACCTTTAAACCCATGTTAGACAGTGCCAGAAGAAGAACCTGACACCGAGGAAAACCAACTCATAAAGGACAAGACTGTCATCGACATGGACACCTGTGAAAGACCATTGCACGAGGACTGTACCTAGTGTAGAGACACCAAGAACATTACCAAGTGTACCTTGGACACAACACCTTCTTAAAAACAAATGTTGTACAGAGACTTCTTTAAATTCCACTATGATCGTTTTGGTGTGTATTTTATCGATGTACTTAACCATGTGGGTCTTATGCATTTTTGTATTTCGTGTTCCATTTTAAATTTCGGAGTAAAAGTGTCTTAAAAAAGTGTCAAAACCCTTGTCTTATCAGTGTTTGTTTCAAAATTCTAAACACTTGCAAGTAGATTCCATTTTTTGTGGAAGGCATTCCTCGTTAAGACAACATGATCATGTCTGAGCCCAGTCACACACATCTGGTCATTTTTGACGACATGTCAGGAGAAAACGAAGAAGAAATTAACCTGTGGTTTACACGCAAGGGGCATCACAGTAAAACCAGTTTTATTTACATGACTCAAAATTTGTTTCAACAAAGTAAAGCCCATTGCACCATCAGTCTCAATGCTCATTATGTGGTCTTGTTTACAAGTCCCAGAGATAAATCACAAGTGCATGTGTTAGCCAAATAATTGGGAACTCCTTTGCTGACTGATGCATACGACGATGCCACTCAAAACTCTTGCGCCTATTTACTATTGGATTAAAAACCCACTACCCCCGATTATTGTTTCACAACTGGTGCCGAGACGGAGGGCCTGTCGTGTACACATCCCCATCGACTTAAAAACCTCGGACACTTATGGAGTGTCTCACATATCGTCAAGATGACATCCCTTCAATCTCATCTTCCCATCAAATTGATTTGCGCCATGTATGGCATCAGTCACGAAAAAAATCCGAAAATATGTGCTTGTGTCTTAGAAGCCGGTCTCAGAGAAGTCTTAAGATGTTTTACGGTGACAACACGTCAATTACTTCAAGGCATCATCCACATCCCTCATCAAACCAAACCACTTTTTATAACAGAAACAAAGTAGCTTTGAAGCAACTGGCAGATCCTCGAATCGAAAAAAAAAAGCAAATCATTTTGAAACCTGGAGGTAGCGGTTCTCTAGGAGGTTTTCTCCCTCTTAAAATGAGATCCCAATGCCTCAGCAGTGACCACCAGGAAAATAAGCCACTCCCAAAAAAGCCAAACGTACCCAGAAGCAAATGAGCAGTGGTGTCAAGACCAAGTCACAGCCACAGAAAAAGAAAAGTCCCAATAAAAGCCCCATGAAAACAGCTTCTTCCCGCAAAGAGGTACTATGACCCGGATGCAACCTTACATCCCCACGCTATACTGTTTCTCATAATTGTAGGTGGCCATTTGTTAATTCAAAAATTCATTTTCAATAAGCAACTTTATTCAGTAGGTATAAGGTAGCAGTGAAGTAGACTTAAAATAAATGTCTATTGTTATGGTTGGTCTGACAAGTTTATTATATAGAAGCCAATAATTGTCAATAAACATTTACCCAGAGTAAAATTCTTTTGTTTTTTGATTATACAAATTATGATATCTGCCCAGAACAAAAGAAAAAAAAAAGCAAATATGAGACAATCATCATAATCATCTTTGTAAACACTGTTTCCAAATTTTGTGTAATCATTATCATAATTGTAGTCATCAGTGCCAAACAACCTGTAATTGCAATCATAATCGAGCACCTGCAATCTATCCCATTCTTGTCAAGAGTAAATATTTTCAACTGTCAATTTAAAATGTCTATGTGGCATCCATGTCTTTGTGCGTTTTCTTCACTGCATGTGTGTTGCATCTAGAAATTACACTAAACACTTTATCGCAAATATCAAAAAACATGATGGATTTTCTCCCATAAGCTTCCTCAAGTTTTTTCTCCAGCATGCTTCTTTGTGTGATTCTTAAAATTATAAAGATCCTTAAACACATGCTTGCCACTGGTATGGAATTTCTCAGTGTGAACTCTAATGTGTCTCCTCAAAGCACTATTGTCATTAGACAACAGATGACAAACATCACATTTGAATGGTTTTTGTCCATTATGTATCCTTATGTGGGCCTTTAAACTTCCATTCTAACTAAACATTTTACCACCAATTTCACATTTGAATGGCTTTTCTCCAGTATGTACACTCATGCGTGTCTTCAAATTTTCACTCAGGCTAAACATTTTATTACGAACGTAACACTTGAATGGTTTTTGTCCAGTATGTACCATTATGGGCCTTTAAACCACCACTCTGACTAAACATCTTACCACATGTTACACATTTAAATGGCTTTTCTCCAGTATGTATCCTCATATGATTATTCTTCACTTTACTATGCAAAATTTTGTGACAAATATTACAAACGTTACATTTGAATGGTTTTTCACCAGTATGTTTCCTTATGTGAACCTTCAAAGAACCTTTACTATGACAATTTTTGCCCACAAACATCACATTTGAATGGTTGTTCTCCAGCATGTATCCTCATATGTATCTTAAATCCACTCATCACTAAATGCCTCATCACAAACATCACATTTGAGTTACTTTTTCCAGTATGAATTTTGTCTGTTTTTGAAGTATGACTTAGAACATCATTGAACTTTTTATCACCAGTGTGTCCTCGCATGTTTCTTCAAACTAGAGCTCTGACTAAACAGTTTTTCACAAACATTACATTTAAATGGCTTTTCACCACTATGTACCATCATGTGTATCGTCAAGTTATAATTGCGAGGAAACCGTTTATCACAAACATCACATCTGAATGGTTTTTCTCCTGTATGTATCCTTGTGTGTAATTTCAAACTACTAAGACTACAAAACATGCGATCACAAACATCACATTTGAATGGCTTTTGTCCAGCATGTGTTGCAGTGTGGATCTTTAAACTATAATTCTCACCAAACATTTTTCCACAAACTTCACATTTGAATGATTTTTCTCCAGTATGTATTCGCATGTGCTTCTTCAAATTTCCACTCAGACTAAACATTTTATTACACACATCACATTTGAATGGTTTCTGTCCAGTATGTACCATTATGTGGGCCTTTAAAATACCACTCTGACTAAACATTTTACCACATGTTATACATTTGAACGGCTTTTCTCCAGTATGGATCCTCATGTGGCCCCTCAAAATGCTATTTTGATGAAACATTTTATTGCAAATGTCACATTTGAACGGCATTTCTCCAGTATGCATTCTAATGTGTTTCTTCAAAGTGTCATTAGCACTTAACATTTTACCACAAACAGCACATTTGAATAGTTTTTGTCCAGTATGTATCTTCGTGTGGACCTTCAAATTACTATTCAGACTAAACATTTTACCACAAACTCCACATTTGAACGGCTTTTCTCCTGTGTGGATCCTCATGTGTCTCCTCAAAATGCTATTTAGATGAAACATTTTATTGCACATGTCACACTTGAATGGTTTTTCTCCAGCATTCATCTTCGTGTCTTGAAACACTCTAAACATTGATAAAAACATCTGAATGGAACGCTTTTAATCCAGCATCCGTCCTTATGTGGGCACTCCAACGACTGTCCGACGCAACATTTTACTCTAACCTTCGCCGTTGAATGTGTTCGCATTTGTTCGTATCCTCCAACGTCTTCTTCTAAATACCCCTCGCATTTCAAGCGGGAATATTTGAGCATGCGTATAAGGTACATTAATACATAGTCTATTTCAAATACATTCAAATATAGTCTATTTCAATATTATAATATTTCTCTTCTTTTGAGAAAATGTTATATTATACTATTTGTTCATGAAAATATCGCAATGTAATCAAATTATCTAAAGCAGAAATGAATAAGTTGTATTATAACTTCAATGTTAACAAACTATTAATCACTGCAAAGAAATAAATTCTTTAACATGACAATGGTCTTCAATTATTTCAAAAAATTGTTCAATAATATTTATAAATGATGATTGAAACTATACTTTGCACGTCTTAGCAACCTAATTGTTCACACAGGTTATTCGTTTCTTATGTACTTTCATCAACTGAATGCAGTTCTTATCAGTTGTATTATTTGATCACTGCTCTTTATTTGATAACTGCTGATTAGAAAATCACTTGTTTATCCACTGATAAACAGGATATCGTGTACAAGCTTTTACCTCTCTTCCAGACCGTGTTACATAAGGGTCATTTGATCTGAGCATCAGTTTAGCATGTTTGATTCCGTAAGCGTTCTATTTAACTGGGGTTCTCTAGAGGAATGGTTTGGGTTATACAGTTCAGTGGTTCATGTCTAGGACACGCTAAAACTTGTGCAACAGATGGGCTTATATCAGATAATTTTCCACGGTATTATTGATTAACCGTCTGTTTCTGCGGTAAATGCCACCATCCCTACCTTGAAGAGAAAATTACGTATTGTTGTGAACTTTTGATAATTTTTAGTGGGTTTCCAGATGGGGTTTAATTCACTGCCCTTTGCTTTGTAAAACAGTCTTTTAACAACATAAACGGTCTTTTCTGATAATCCACTTCACATAGCGTGTAATGGGTTTGAGGTAGTGTGTTCGAATCCCGATTATTTTGCAAAATTAGCGAATTCTTGGGATGAGTATTGTGGACCATTATCACTTACTCACACTGCACATATTCCACTACGAGACGTGCACTTTCAATTTTCGTAAAACTGTCGAAATAAGCGAGACTGGCAAAATGATAACTTCAAAGAAACGACTATAATAGTGAACAATCAAATGGTAACCTTTACCATCAAAAGTGAAAATGTCATTACCAGTTTTCTGATATGGCCCTTGTGGTAATTCATGAGGGATTAAGGGTTCATTGCCAATAGAGACCCTATGAATTAAACGTACGGAACCGTGCAATACGTGTTCAGCAATATCTTTAGACATTCCGGACCAAATGAACTGTCCGTAACTTTTCCTGTCCGAGTGATCTCGGCACAATTAGCTGTATATTTATACAAAGTAGAGAGTTCATTTCTCTGATTCCAAGCTTCGAGCACAGCTGGATTAGAATATGTGCCAAAATTCGGTAATGTAGTATTAAGTGCATTGGGATCCAGGCAAACTCGGAATTTACATGTTTGGGGTTTTTGCTTGACCACAAAGGTGTTTTCCCATTCTGTTGCTTCATTTACAGTTTTTATGATATTAGACTCTTCCATCAGTAAAACTCATCTCTAAGCTTGGACTTTAAAAGCTTCAGCTACCCGTTGTGGAGAGTATGCATCTGGTGTTGCGTTTTCCTTTAGATGTAACTTGCATTCATCTGGTAATAATATGTATCCCTTAAAATAGATCCATGCGTTTCTGGAAAACGGCCGATTTATCCAGGGCCAAAATCCTTATCAGCTTAATTAAATTAAGATCAAGAGACGTCTCGAGGCTAATTAACGCTGCTGTCGAGGCATCTGCTATGTATAATTGTGTGTTTACATTGCAGTCCTTGTGCGTGCAATACACCATTACCGGTATGACTAAAGTGCGAAAAGTTACGAAAAGTTGCGAAAAATTATAAAACGTTGCGAAAAGTGGCACAAACTTGCATAAGGTTACCAAAAATTATTTTCAGTTGTTTTAAATTCATATTTGAAGCAGTTTTATTCACAAAAAAATTATACTATGTCTAAAATATACATTACCTATTAGCCATGTGAAAGGTGTGCTTTGTTTGATAATGCTAAGTAAGAAAATTAGTTTGAAAAACTGCGACGAAAAGTTGATATCGTACCCGAAATCTAAATGTAAAAAGAAATTTCAACACATTTTCCCTACAGGTAACTAAAATATCAAGTTTTTTCGTTATCTTCATTTGCATCAGTGCAAATATATTTTTAAACTGCAATAAAACCTTTATTTTGGCTTCGAAAACTGAAATAAAGACAGGTTCAAAAAGTACTTCTAAGATCTTTTTTTTGTCGAGTTGGTTTCAAAAAGCACACACACACACACACACACACACACACACACACACACACACATATATATATATATATATATATATATATATATATATATATATATATATATATATATATATATATTCCAACATGAGTGAATAAAAGAACTATACGTAATAAAAATTGTCTTTAAGTTTTGTTCTTTTTATTCTTGTTTTGGTTTTAATTTTGTTTCGTACGATGTTATTAATGGTATTGAAGCTTATGTTTCAATTTTTTTAAGAGTGTCCATGCACCATATTTTGTCCGAGTACTAGTTAAATTTCATCAAAGTATTATGTGACGATAGTCGGAGCCATGTGTGACTATATATTTACCTTATATCGACTGTACTTTAGAATCTGCGTTTCGCACTTGGCCTTTAAATGGCGTTCTGGACCTTTCTGCCCACTTTCTTCTAATTTGGTTAGGTTTTCAGCCTGCAGAAGAAGCCTTGGTTGCATTTCTTCCGCCATCTATTGAGTAGACCATAATCGGATGGTCTTTACCGCAGTCAGTGAGAAATCTTTTTCTTATCCCGGTGTTCTTCCGCCATTCTGGCCCAGTGATCAATGTCAAAATAGTGTTGCAAATATCTTTCACTGAGGCAATAATTGTCCCTGTTTCTCAGAGAACGTCTCTCTTCCTGCTCACTGGTTACTAGTTGCTGAAGCATTTTGAAAATTTTTTCATTTTGTGACTGATTTTAGTATGTGATTGGCACTCTCTGTTGTATGTCCATGTACTTGTAATTTTGCCGTTGTTTACTAGTCAATGATGTGCTCTTTGAGCATTGGATACAATCTTGTGTGAAAGTAGGTTCAGAACTTTCTTTCACTGGCATTCAAGTCTTTGTCATCGATGACGGAACACAATTGGTTGAGTTTTTCTTGGTGGGTATAAACGTCTGTTTTGTGCAAGACCATTTGAGTCAAACACTAAATCAAACACTTCCTGGCGATCTTTTAAAGCATATCTTCCATGCGTCTGCTTGCGTTCTGTTTTTGATTGTGAGAATAAAGAACGCGTTTGCTACCATGCAAATAGTGTTTTATAACAGCTTTGCATGCCAAATCTTCTTTTGTGCCGATTGTCCGTAACTCGAGCTGGCAGCTGAGATCTGTCAAGTTGTCAGCAACGCCATGGAAGAATTCAGAATAGGCATTGTTGATGGAGTGGGTATGTATGAAAGTTGGACCTAACACAATCGGATGGACATCTGTAGATCTTTTAATGGACAGGTCTTTGAACACTGTCGGAGTCATATGAAAATCACTTAGGTTGGATACCTTGTCCATTCCGAGAACATTACCGCCTTCAACACAGCAGAACCTCTTAATGCCTGTCATCTGTTGTTCAGTGTAAAGAGTCACAACAGTGTGTTCTAAGTCATTCATATGTTTCACAGGTTGGATAAATTTGCTTGTTTTGGTCTTTTCTTTCACGTAAACAATATGGTCGGCGATGTTCCCTGATTTAGATGGGCCACGCTTTGATCTTGTCATTAAATGTTTACCATTTCGAAGTTGTTTCCCACTTTTTGGATACTGGTAATCGTCAACAGGTTCAGGATCTACCATTAATCATGGTCCCGGGGTGCTCTTCGCCTTACTTTGCAGCCTGGTTCGTCAATGCCTTGATATCTGTGATGCGCCCAAGTCTGACATGTCTAGAAAATTCACCTTAAGAAAAAGTCAATTAGTACGTTAAATTCTAATGGCTAATAATATTAATGATTTCATATCGACCATACGCCATAATCCTAGTGCCAACTATTTAAAATTTTTCCAGTAATATTGGACTATTATATCCGGCGAACAAAAGCAAATTTTGGAAATATATTCAGCCGCCATGACTGAGGAATACCAGTTAGATCCATGTTTGCAATTATAAGGTAGTATCCAATTATTAAAATGGTAAATCCCACAAGTGGCACCATGTAATGTTTGATGGTTGTGTTCTTGCGAAATCTCAAATGATAATAGCTAGAACAAACGTGTTGCTTCTAACACTTTATTCGCACAACAGACAAAAGAACCACATTTCGAGCGGGAATCTTTGAGCATGCATATAGAGAACATGAAAACGTAGTCTATTTCAAGAACATGAAAATATTTCAATATTACTACAGCTAAGGTCAATCTAATGTATATCTTGATTTTATTTAAAATAAGCAGAATAGATTTAATAGAATAAATTTGCAAATCTGTGTGCAAATGTGTGTGTTTGCAAAGCATAAAATTGTTCATGATTATTGGAGCACTTCCATTGTCGAATCTTCAGTTTCGGAGGTGCGCAGTTTTGCGTTTTGCTAAACTCTTCAATTTCGGAAGTATGTAAATCTTGTATATAGTCCTCAATCCCATAATGCCTAAATAGAAGTGATCGCTTTTGAAAAGCACAGGAACTTATGACGTTTGTCAGTTTATTGTTGGAGGCCAGATACGGTCTGATTCAGGGATAATATTTATATGGGTATTTTGGAACCAGTGTAGAAATGGGTCTGTATGAAATGTTTTGAGAGTGCATTCTGATTGTATATGAAAAAAAAACCAAGCAAAATTTAAAAACAAAATTAAAAAAAACCCAATCAAACAAGCAATGTACAAAAAACATAACAATCAAACCTAGAGATAATGTCCTGTTAATGGAATTTCGGTTCATTTACAAACATGAATTGTGAACTAAAGCACTAATATTAGTATCCATGCTTTGTGGATGGGGTATATGTTCCTATTTGTATAGTTGGTCGGACGTAATTCATACCCGGAGCTTTCTGAGCATATTGTCAGAAAGCTTGAAGATAGACCATACATATCCTTAAACAAATTGAGTAGTCTCCTTAATTAATACAAGTAGTATGGTTATGGCCGTGTTGCCTTCTTTAGTTTTATATCGTCACAGCCTCTATCTCACAAAACTTGAACCTATTTTGGAAAGGAAACCACATACCATGTGCAACCCGTAGTTCATTAGCATTAATAATTAACAAAATGGAAGTGGCCCAAGCATGAAGATAGAGTCATACAGTGATGAAGAGCTGTGACCGGCAAAACCCGCCACTGTCACTCTGCTTATGTTCCCAACCGTAATCCACTTCCCACTGCCAGATTTGCAATCACTTAATCAGACAATCGCTGTTGAGCGCTTTCATTAATAATTTTACCATCCGCAGATGGCATTGTTTATCTTGATGGTAGCGTAACCACTTTTGATGGTGCTGGAGTCAGTAATCGCCGTAAAAATCACAAATCGACTGAACCGTTTGTATTACATATTTTTCAACCGGTGCGCGGCAACATTTTTGATGCAATTAACAACTCGCATTGCAACTTGTTTGGCAATTGGTACAGCACGCGACGATAAGGCTGTGAACACGTTTGATACACCAGTGAACAATCTACGAACAACGTCGCCAAGGCCAGTCCCATATTATGCCACACTAACGGGTTTTCTTGCGTTTACAACACATACGGGTCTCACACGTCTACGTACGACGGTCATTATATTAAATATCAGGTCGATCTCTAATGTAAATACTGCATAGGGGGAAAAGGAATATGTGTCAACCGAATATTATAACATGGAAGACACACAGGTACTTCGGGAGTCCTTGAGATAATTCTAACTATTTCAGGTGCGATGTGATATCAAGTACTTGTTGATCCTGCACGCAAACATTGTTCATTTTCGGGAATATCTTTGGGCCAACTGCTCTCAACGACGACTGTCCAATGTTAACCAAATATTGTGAAGATTCATTTGCGATGATAGAGTTAGTTTAGGCTCACGTTCACGTTTGGCAGTTTTAGAGTATTTCCTAGTACTCACCGAAATTTTTCGTCGGAAGTCATCATTGATTGAGGTAATATCATACTCGCCTGTATAAAGTTATACCATACCCCAAGCTGATCCACGATCTGGTCAAAACACAAATGTGTTATTTGCGGGCAGACCACTTAACGGTTGTGATCGGATATTAGGTCAACTGTAATAAATTCTCAGGGACGCTAGCGCAATCCCAGGTGTGCGATTCCCTAGTGGTATAAGGTGGAGAAAATGTCACACGAAATTCTGGTTTTATTGCTGAGATTGTAATCATGGAAGTAATGCTTTGGGTTGTATTTGCATCAGCCTGTTGCATCGCAGCATAGATTTTGCTTAACACATGCATTGTCTCAATTGTTTCAGAACTCATCATTGGTGTCAGGGTGTACATTAGCGATATTGATGAACGCGCGATTTGTTTTTCTTTCTGTCCATGGTGTCACCGGTGTGCAACAGAAGGCAAATCGATGTGGCTTTATTAATAACTTCTGATGTGTTGTTGTCTGCACGAACGGATCCGACAATTGTTTCCAACTGATCGGTGAGATCGTTAGGGTTACATATTCTACCACGGCCGCTTCCTTTCCTTACTCTTTGCTGATACATTTTTACTTGTTAGTCTAACCATTCATATTGTTATTCCACTGTACGAAATTCAGGCCTAGGTTGTTGCTGTATCCAATGTTACAGAAATATTTTTCATCTTTGAATTTATAATATAATTTTATATACGTCGTTTAAGACTACGAAATTATATTTTTTTTCTTTCATTCAATGGTTAGCACTATCGTAAAAGGACATCTGAATTACGGAGTAAAATTCATATACGAGTTTGCTCAAAGGTGAAATTAACAACTGAATGAGGTCAAGATGACACGCGAGTGTTGATTCTCTGTTGCGTAACAAGCGTGGGAAATCACAGTACAATCGCCCTGATACGTCTGAATAGTTACCACTGTTTGAATTGTGTTGAAATAATAAGAGTTAATTGTTGAGAAATTCCAGTGAATCAGATTGTTTATCTAACACATAGTAGGACACTATATAATGAAGATACACGCACCATGTGGATTCTTTCAGTTATACATAACGAATGTATAAATCGTTGATAGGAGATTTTGTGATTAACTTCTAATATGTTCATTGGATATAGCCGAGCGAATAATCAGTGATTTAAACAGCCAGTACTATGGGATTATGTGAATCTATTGCTATCATGGTAGCACATAAGCATTCTACAAGCTCCGTTCGGATTACCTTAGAACAGTTTCCGGATTAGTGAGAACTTCTTAGAACATTTCAGGATTATTAGCAATTCATACACTGTAAGTTATTTTAATTCTGTCACTTTGTTTGATCATCACAGTTTATTTAAATAAATTTATATTTTGGAAACTTGAATTCGTGGTGGTTCCCTTGTCCTTTTACATAAGTTTAAACCACTAGAAGTAACACCAATTTTTCGTTTTTTTCGTGTTGTTCCGGTGTTTTCTCACAAGCTGATGCAAGTCGGTGTCGGTGTTCCGATGTGCAGGGAACTGTTGTTGCTTTTGGTCCTGATATGCTTCTTGTTGTTCATAAATTTGTAACACTTCCTCCTCTGTGTGTTTTTCAGTGTCGGGTGATGGTGGTGTTTTTTTCTCTCTACAGACATACCGGTGACATATATATTTGACAAAAATGATCAGTGTTTTTGCAAATTAATGTATCAACCGTTTGTTGAAAAAGATCCCACTTATTACCGGTAGCTTGTTTCTTTCGAGTAAGCTCCCTAAATACTATATAAAGCCATGCGTCTATCATGTATTGTTATCATTTGTCTTTGATGGCAATTTATCAATTAATCTTTCTAGTTGTTGGGTTTCATAAAAGCGACTTGTATAGAAAGTTTGAAGATCATCTCACGAGCTGTTTCGTTTAAGTAATGAAACTGTGTTTTCAGCTGCAACTTCTATACGGGTGACACGCCTGGCATCCTGTGAACTGCTTTTCTCTTATGTTCATTAAGTGTTCCAACGTTTTCATTGATACTCTCATCTGTTCATTGTAAAGATCTTAAACTAATTCATCCCATTTCTCTCTTGATATCCATGGTGCATTTAGCTATTTTGCAAATTTGACCCGGTACTAACTCTTTTCCGTTAGCACTGACACATTTTCCACGGTTGTACGTGCTACTTTTATAATATCAATGGCACGCTCAGCAATTTTCTGTATTGGTTTAATCATAGGTGCAATGTTTTTTTTTCCTTCAAAACCCACTGTGCAGTTTGTCTCGATTGTAACGTACCTTTAACACTAATTAGACCTGCAATATCATTACGAATTAATCTCTGGCGTTCACAAGCAGCTTCCCAATGTCGATTATAAAACCCTTCTATGGCATCACTGGCAGATATTTTATATAATTGTTAAAAGTGTTAAATTGTTGTGTGAGGAACTTTCGTGTCCAGACCAGGAAGATATTGTCCCCTGTTGGAACTGGAACCTCCGCTCAAGTCAGTGGTGAGGAAACAATACGGATCTTTAATCATCCGCGCAAACAGGTCACGAAACTCAACCCACGAGTTGTCAAGGGCACACTAAAGATAGTCCAATTAATGGTTGCAAGGCCAATCACGTCAATGCCACGAAAAACCATCAACATTTTAGAATTGTCAATGATCACCATAGGCAAGTGTGCGTATCGTTGAATCAAATAGATCAAGTTGGTGCTTTGTATCGACCCTGTGAAAATATTTGCGAGGGAAGCATCACATCACCGGACACTGCAATATTATTTGCGTTGGAATCCAACTCGTCAATGATAGGTGCTTCATCAAATGTGGACAAGAAATCGATGGAAGCTTTGCCACCGCTGTTCAGTACTTACTTAAAATCTTTAATAAAATATTATAACACGGTTGATAATCAGCCCACGGCGTAATCATGTATAACTAATCCCACTTCAACCCTCGTAAAATCACATTCAGAAACAGTTGTGGTTTTCCTGATCCAGCAGTATTAACAATTAGAGCATGATCTGAGTTTGGAAATATATCACCATGGTTGGATGTTTTAGGTACCGACTGCGTAGAAAAGTCAAGGATGGAAAAGACTTTAACAGGTTCAGATCCTTTCTGTTTCTCGCAATGCTATTGAATGATACATTATACAATATGACATATCTTCATACTGTGAGCGATGTAACATAAAACGATTAAGATAACAGAGTGTTTAAAAACAATGGTAATTACAACCTAGGTCAAGTGGAAGGTATATAAACTTGTTTACTTCAGGTTTACTCATCCCTACAGAAGCATCCGAAGTGGAATCAGTCTTATTTTTATTTTCAGTTAATTAATTTGGGTGGATTAACTTATTTGAATTATTCGCTGGAATTACAAAGTGTGCATCCATATCAATTGGACTAAATCATTAATTTGGAATCATATCTCTGATTTCCATGTGCCTGTCAGTAGAAATAAACTGACTTGATTTTTTGTATGACTGGATATTATCGAAGATTTTGCTTCAATTTTTCCATAATTGCTGAACCCCTGACCAATTTGTTAAGTACGAAAACGAAGTTTCACTGATCTGCAAAATGTCAGGAGGCTTTTAGATAAAGGCCAAGCTTAAGAGTGCACTAGGTCTTTCAGCTCCAACTTTCAGTGAATCATTGTTAAAATGTATGTTGATGCAAGTGATATTGTGGCTGGTGGAGTATTGATTTAAGAAGACAAAAATGGTGTAGTTCACATAGTGTACTATATTTCGAAACATTTAAATAAGCACCAAAGAAATTAGTCTAAAATCGTGAAGGAATGTTTGGTTTTGATACTGGGTTTGCAGCACTTGGAAGTGTATATTAGTTCAGCCCCTTCTTCGACTGTTGTATTTAATGATCACAACCCCCTTACTTTCATTGACGAGAAACAAAAATCAGAGATTATTAAGTTGAAGTTTGATGTTGCATGAATACAATATTGACATCAGGTACATCAAAGTATCACAGGGGACAGGTACCCTATTCTTTTTGGAACTATTTTTCTCCTTTCGCGCCATTACTGTTATGTATAGATATAGCTCTGCAAGAGAAAGTAACAAACATGCTTAGTACGAGAAGCACGTGAACCTTGATAAAGCTCATGAGTTTACCTGGCGGCGGGAAAACAGATTTAGTGTGCACTAGACGTAAAAGCTTGGTGAAATGAGGATGGTTTAGTCTATCGCTAAGGGAAGAATGTCTTCCTTCACAAGTTAGCATATGTCTGAATGTCAACGGGATTACAACAATTGTGTGTGGGACAACAAATTTTGGGAGAGATTCAATGTGTGTGTTGCTAAGAATAAACTGTTCACCAAGCCTGGCTGAAATTCCCACTACGGATATATGCACGTAGAGAACAGCATTAACCTGAGGACAGTAGGACTACAAACACTGCCTCCTTGATTTGGCAAGGACGTCAATTATCAGGAGTGAATGGGGGCGAAATACGGACAATGGGACTCACCAATAAAATACAGGCTGGGGGATATACGGATAAGGGGAAATATAACATGCTGGGCCACTATACGGACAAGGGAAAATTGAACATGGGAATTGAACAGGGTGGACCGCTATACGGACAAGGGAAAATTGAACATGGACGGGCCTATCTAGGGACAACAAAGCCATAGACATTATAAACATAGACATATATACAAACAAACAAACAACTAAACACACAGCGATACAATAGAAGGAATTTTTTTTTGTTTAGGCAATAGAGGCAAGAGAGAATATACATCTTTTCTAGACATATGAGTGGCCCTGAAAAGGACCGTTTGGATTTTTTGTTAACACCACCGTGTGAACACAGGGAACATCGCACAGCTCTTCTTCCCTTCCTCAAACTTCGTTTGACATCCGGATCGTAGATTAAAACTCGCTTTAGACAGCCTTGAGTTCCACATAGATCCTTCCTTTCCAAATAGTTGTATCTGTCATCTCGGTGATAACCCATGATGATTTCACATACATGGGATAGTTCGGGTTGAACAGCATCGACGATATGAGGGTAGACGATTCTACATTTGTCCACATCCTGTGACGAGAACAGGTGAATGGAATGAGGTGAACCGCGGTATTTATAGTGGAAGAGCGGATCGAAACGGATTGACTTCTTTCACCAATCCCAACACGAGTTACAAAATTCAGACACAGCGCGGAGTCTGTCTTCCAATCACAAGAGGGCTACCTGTAACGTCACATTCCCTATATAGGTGCGCTAGCGTCTGTGTGCAGTGAATGGATGTGACATTGTTAGAACATGACAGAAACTACGAAGACGATGAATTGGGGTGCACCGGCCGTGGAGACTACTAGTAATGGTATAGCAACAGCTACTAAAGCAAACACAGTCCTAGTTTCAGAAGAGAACGATTTTAATTGGGATTTAGTGGATTTTCTCTCTTCGCATCAATTTGTTCCGGTACCAGTACCTTCGTCGCCTTCTCCTTCCCTACAGAAAGTCGAGGATTTGAGACAGAGACAGAAAGAAGAAATGCAGAAAGTTTTGCAACAGCAGAAAGAAGCAGAACAAGCCTTTCTCATTTAACAGCAACAGCAGGAAGAAGAAGCACAAAGAAAATGACAGGAAGAAGAAGAAGAAAAGGCAGAGAAGAAACAAGGAAGACAGTGCAAGTGAAACGGTAACGGTACTCACAGGCATTTTGGCAGAGTTAAGGAGTCTGAGACAAATGTATGAGACTTCTTTAATACGACCCAAGAGACAAAGACCTTCCCGGGCCATACAGTCCGACCCCGTCAGCACTACCACTACTCCTGAGATACCAACAGTGGTGATCTGTACCAAATAATCGAAAATAGCAGGTTAAGAAGTAGGCCTTGGTCGTGGTAAAGGGATAAGGCAATTACAGCTCATTGCCTACCGTTCCTAAGTTTGTTTGTTAAATAAACAGACACTCAACCATCCTTTTCAGGGTCACTTCTCTCAAAAGAGTGACTACTCCAAGGTTGTCAAAATCAAGTAAAACTATAATGTCTTTTCCCTCATCATGTACGTGTGTGTGTATGTGAGTGCGTAAGCGTAGGTCCTTATTATTATTATCGAAATCAGAACCAAGGGACACTTACGTTTTTCTTTTTTGTCTATTCTCGTAAAAGTTATAATCAAACATCACTTTAAAAGTTCATTGACTTCTTGTCTTTTCACTCTCTCCTCTTTTTAAGTTTTTTCACTGTCACAGGTTTTTCCTCCTTTTCTTCTTCACTTTCTTCTCGTCGTCTTCTTTTCTCTTTCTTGACGGTTCTCGGTTCTTCCTTTTCGGAGAATACCTCTTCTTCATATTCTGAACCTCTCTCTCTTCCTCCCGCTCGTCTTTTTTCTTGGAATGGTTCTCTTTTTTCTGAGGGTAGTCTGAAGACCAATGTCCTTTCTCCTGACAATGATAACATTTATCTTGACCTTTATCTCTCTTGACGCTTCTCTTAATTTGACGTTGTGGACATTCTGAAGACCAATGCCCTTTCTTCTGACAGATATAGCATGTGTCTCAACTTTTATCTCGAAAGGAGGGGGAGTTGTCCGTCGGCTTCTCTGAAGAAAACTTTTTTTTATGACGCCTCCCAAATCTTTCATCAGATGTTGAGTCTCTGTTGGCTGTTCCATCTTTCTTAAGGGATTGAGAGTGAAATGAATACTTTGAGATAAGACACTGACCCATTATATAGGGAAGACACTCAATAGTGATTATTTACCAGATAGTGATTATTTACCAGAGCTAAACTGAATTTTCTAGACAAATGTCAAATCCAGTGAATAAAGTTAGTAATCTTTGATTTTCATTTTTCATCTTGTCGATGAAAGTGAGGGGTTGTTATCACTAAACAATCGGAGAGGGAGCTGAACTGAGGTAAATTTCAAAAAGCTGTAATGCCAAAATTAAAACCAAATATTCTCTCTCGATTGTTGAATAATTTCCTTGGTGCTTATTTAATTTCCTCGAAACATAGCACACTGGATGATCAACACCATTTCTATCTTCTTGAATCAATATTGCTCCAACCCCAACATCACTTGCATCAACAGATAGTTTAAAAGATTGACTGAAATTTGGAGCTGTAAGAACCGATGCACGTTTAAGTATGGCCTTTAATTTGTCAAAAGCCTCCTGACATTTTTCAGTCCAAAGAAACATGTTTTTCTTGCTCGTTAAATTTGTCAGGGCTTCAACAATATTAGCAAAATTGGAACAAAATTTTCGATAGTATCCAGCCTTATGCAAATATCGCATCAGTTGCTTTTCACTGAGAGGCACAGGGAAATCAGAGATAACGCTGACCTTAGCATCTATAGGTTTAACTTGTCCATGTCCCACAATATATCATAGAAATGTTACACAAGCACGGCAAAATTCACTTTTAGATAAACTGATTGTCAAGTTTGCATCAGTGAGTCTGTATAAGAATTTCCGAATTGTTGGTAGATGTTCTTTTAAGGTGTCGTTGTAGATGATGACATCATGAATGTAAGCATCACAATTATCTAGACCAGAGGTAATCATATTCATCAAACGTTGAAAGGTACTTGGAGAATCCTTCAACCCGAGCGACATCACTTTGTATTGATAAAGTCCATCTGGAATCACGAATGCCGTTATTTCCTTTGTTTTTTCCGTTAGTGGAATTTGCCAAAATCCTTTCAGAAGGTCAAATTTGGTGACATACTTGGCATTTCCAATTTTATCAATGCAGTCATCGATTCTTGGTAATAGAAATGAATCTGTTTTTGTCACACTGTTCACCTTCCTATAATCAGTGCACATACGGAAAGTTTTATCAGTTTTCGGAGCAATTATACATGCTGAAGTCCAGTCACTTTTACCGGGCTCTATGAAATCATTCTCCAGCAAATACTGAATTTCTTTTTTCAAGTATTCCTGTTTGAGAGGGTTCATCCTGTATGGGTGTTGTTTCACAGGTTTGGAATTCACAATTTGATCGTTATGAAAAAGTTTGTTTGTCCTCGTAGGAACATTTGGAAATAAGTGCTCATATTCCAATAATAACTGTGTAAGTTCATTCCTTTCTTGTTGTTGCAAATGCGAAAGTTTCTGGTCCAGATTATTCATAATTTCCGAATTCCGAAGATTTTATCGCTCCAAAATCAGTAGAGTCCGATTGAATTCCTTCACTGAAATCCTCAGTTTGTGGGACAGGTACAACAAAATTAATTGCATGATTTACCTGGCTATGTCTCTCGGTATACTCCTTCAACATGTTTATGTGGCAAAGTTGGTATTGTTTTCGCCTCCCAGGAGTATTTATGATGTAATTTAAATCATTTACTTTCTTTTTAACAGTGCACGGACCATAATACTTGACTTGAAGGGGATTTTGTGGAATGGGCAAGAGAGCCAGAACTCTATCACCAGGCTGAAAACTCCTTTCCTTGGAGTTTTTATCATACCTTAATTTCATTTTTGACTGAGTAGAGTGCAGATTCGTAATTGCGACCTCACAAGCCTTTGACAACTTATACTTCAAATCAGAAACATAATCAAGAAGATTATGTTCAGTATCTTCATTAGAAAGAAGTTTCTCTTTCAACAACTTCAATTGTCCACGCACAGTGTGTCCGAAAACAAGTTCAAAAGGACTGAATCCTAAAGATTCTTGAACTGATTCCCTAACAGCAAACAAACGTAAATGAATTCCTTCATCCCAATCTTTACCCGTGTCAAAGCAATATGATCGAATCATATTCTTCATTGTCTGATGAAATCATTCTAAAGCCGTTGACTCTCAGGGTGATAGGCAGAAGATTTAAATTGTTAAATGCCCAATTCGTGCATAACCTGCTGGAAAATTCAGACAGAACATTTAACCCTTGATCCGACTGGACAGATTTGGGAAGGCCAAATTGAGTAAAGAACTTTATAAAAGCCTTTACTATAGTTTTAGTTTTAATATTCCTCAAAGGAATTGCCTCTGGGAATCTTGTTGACGCACACATAATGGTCAACAATTATTGGTTGCCTGACTTGGTCTTAGGTAAGCGACCAACACAATCTACCATAATTCTGCTAAATGGTTCGTCAAATGCAGGAATAGTTTGCAGATGAGCTTTAGATATATTCTGATTGGGTTTTCCTACCATTTGACAAGTATGACAAGATCTACAGTATTTACAAACATCACTTTTGATTTTTGGCCAATAAAAGTGAGTCAAGATCTTGGGATAAGTCTTATTAATCCCTAAATGACCAGTGTTACGTGAATAGGCTCGTACAAAGTAACAAAGGAAAGAGTGAAGCCAACAAGCTTTGTAAATTTTAACAAAATAATTTATATCCCTAGAAAACATGGTAAAATATGAAAAAGTACTTACGGTTTGTGAATCTAATCCAACAATTAGTCCTAGAATTAAAAAATATAAGTCCTATCACTAAAAAGTTATAAATGAATCAAAGTTCGAATCCCGATAAAGTTCCAAGATGGATGGCGATGACGTCTTCTATATCCGGTTTAGCGTTGTCGTGTCAACAGTTCCATGCTGAATCACTAAAATTAATATTCCTTCTTTAGAATTCCGAATAATTTCCACTAAATGTCTTTGTCCAAGAAATTTTATGAGCACTAGTATTTTCCCGGGAATATAAATTATTAAATCGAAAAAGTAGAAGAATTTTAAATCAAACTGGCATCAGCATTAAAAACACCTTGATCTCTAAAGGTGTAAAATTACGGCTGACTAAATCCACTACAAAATATCTGTTTTAACTCTCAATTTTAGATCACATGGTGGGGTCAAGTGGTCACATAGTTCGAACAACACAGTAAAGTAATATATCAATTAGCACGTAGGCTATTTACAGGTTCGGTTGTACTGAACGAAGCTTACTCTAAGATTCAATAATAAAACAACAAAAAAGGTTGTTTACAACAGAGCTGACGCAAGCCAAGACAGATCTTGATTACGAACAATGATTTTCACTCTGTGTTTACCAATTCTGAACCAAGGTCAGGAACTAGGTCAGCTAAAAATACAACGTGGCAATAGCGATTATTTACTAGAACTGAACTGAATTTTCTAGAAAAATGTCAAATCCAGTGAATAAAGTTATTACAATAACAAGAAATGAAATAAAATAAAATAAAACATTTAAAACTGACATAAGAGTAATTAAATTACATATCCGTGACACAACTTTTAGTCACTGAGTATGTTTACAAAGATGTGTGTGTAGCTTGTGTCTTACACCTCCCTGGTAAGATGTACATGACTGAAAAAGTTTGAATTCAAGGCTTGGACGAAAGTAATGGCTCAGTATGCCGAAGATTTGTGTTAATGACTTCCATTGTTCAACGAAACAGGAAACCTTTAAACCCATGTTAGACACAGTGCCAGAAGAAGAACCCGACACCGAGGGAAAAAAACCCATTCAGGACAGGATTGTCATCGACATGGACACCCCCGAAAGACCATTCCGAGAGGACACCTGTGAGACTGTACCTAGTGTAGAGACAACAAGAACATTACCAAGTGTACCTTGGACACCACACGTCGAAAAACTAACGTTGTACAGAGATTTCTTTATATTCCACTATGATCGTTTTGATGAGTACTTTATCGATGTACTTAACCATTTGGCTCTTATGCATTTTTGTATTTCGTGTTCCATTTTAAATGTTGGAATAAACTTGTCTTAAAAAGTGTAAAAGCTCTTGTCTTAACAGTGTTCGTTTCAAAATTCTAAACACCTGCACTATTGCTACCTCTGCTGTCTCTTCTACCTCTTCCTCCACTTTCAAAGTCATCGACGAAACATTAGATCGTTCCAATTGGGGGACCTTGTATCTTCGCCATCTCTTTAACATGTTAATTGCTGAACCCTAAGGTTCAGGCAAAACCGAACTTATCAAACCTTTGATCGAACATAAAAGTAATTTGATCGATCGTCCACCTCAAAGTATCGTGTGGTGTTACAAAGAGTGGCAATCGAAGTATAGCCTCCTGCAAGAAAGTCACGGAGATCTCATCAGTTTTTTGGGAAGGCATTCCTCGTGAAGACGACGGGACCATGTCTGACCCCAGTCAAACACATCTGGTCATCTTCAACGACATGTTAGGAGAAGACGAAGAAGAAATTAAACTGTGGTTTACGCGCAAAGGGCATCACCATAATGTCAGTTTCATTTACATGACTCAAAATTTGTTTCAACAAAGTAAAGCCCATCGCACCTTCAGTCTCAATGCTCATTACGTGGTCTTGTTTAAAAGACCTAGAGATAAATCGCATGTGCACGTGTTAGCCAAACAATTAGAAACTTCTTAGCTGACTCTTGCATACGACGATGCCACTCAAAACCCTCAAGCCAATTTACTCGTGGATTTAAAATCCACTAGCCCGGATTATTTGCTATTTCGTACCCACCTGTTTCATAACTGGTGCAGAGATGGAGGGCCTGTCATGTACACGTCCCCGTCGACTTAAAAACCTATAAAAACCTCCGACACATTTGGCCTGTCTCACACGTCGTCAAACATTACATCCCTTCAGCCTCATCTTCCCATCAAATTGATTTGTGTCTTGTACGGCATCAGTCGCGAAAAAAATCCGCAAATACGTGCTCGTGTCTTAGAAGCCAGTGTCAAAGAAGTCTTAAGATGGTTTACGGTGAGAAAACGTCAATTACTTCAAGGAATCATTGACATCCCTCATCAAACCAAATGTTTTTTTTTTTTAAATAGAAACAAAGTAGCGTTCACGCAACTGGCAGATCCTCGAATCGACACTCAAACCAAAATGCAAATCGTTTTGAAACCTGGAGGTGGCGGTTCTCTAGGAGGTGTCATCATTTTCTGCCTCTTAAAATGAGATCCCAGTGCCCCATCTGTAACCCCCAGGAAAAATCCATTCCCAATAAAGACAAACGTACCCAGAATCAAAGAAGCAGTGGTATCAAGACCAAGTCACAGACACAGAAAGAGAGAAGTCCGAAGAAAAGTCCCAAGGAAACAGCTTCTTCCCGCAAGAGAGGTACTACGACCCGGACGCAACCTTACATCCCCACGCCACGACCTGCGACGGCGATGATCACGTCTCCAGTAGACTCAGGTTCTTCCACATAACCGTTGTTAGTGATGTCAGCCAAATCCAATTACACACCCGTTAAAAAATGAAAACCAGTGTCTCAATGGACTTCTCCTCCGTCGGTGACACCATCCTCCTCCTCCTCTTCTTAACTGCAGTGGCAGCTGTTACAAAAGTAGCCTCCTCTAAAATTAAAAGTCCTAGAGAGAAAAGGCATATTACAGAGTTGACTGGATTTATCCAAGCAATAACTGGCACGATTTAGTGCTTTGCGAACTCCTCAACGTCGAGTGATACCTGTCATAGAATTTATACAACGTACCGACAATCAGTGGCGACGCATTCCACTATAATAAAGCCCTGTGGCAGACGATGGGTGTAAGTGTTTTTGTGCTCCTGAACGCGAAAAGATGTCACCCACCAGAACTGCACACCACCATTACTACCATCGCCGTTCTTCTGTCAAGAAAGGAGAAAGAAGGGGACAGTCTCATCGTTTTGACCCACCATCCGACACAACGCTTAGCCAAGTATCAACGTCTACCGAAGAAAAGACCCATTCGTCCAAAGAAAAAAGAGGCTGCTGCAAAGGGGGGAAGTTTTGACGGGGCGATAATACAACAGTTCGTCAGAAAGACTGGTCTAAAGCCTTCTACCTCCTCTAATTACACCTCCCCCCCCAAAAAAAAAATAAGATTAATGGACGTGTGCAAAGTCATCGACGTTAGTGTATTTTGTGTGTGCTCCGGAACGAACAAAAATGTCACCCCCAGAAGCCATCCCTCTTCACCCCAAAAAGGAAAGAAAAGGAAAGGACTGCCTCCTCGCTTAGCCAAACATTGGGATGTATTGTCTATCCTGTCGAAATCCCCTCCACTCATGCCAAAACAACTCATTCAAACAGCCTCAAAAAACATCATCGATACCGTGTGCGAATGTTGCCTGAATGTCTTGAAAGGAACAATACTTTTCACTCAACACCAGAAAGAATGCTTAGCCAAGCATCGACACCTTCTTCTCCAGATTGTCAAAAAAAAAAATACCCATCCGTCAAAAGAAAAAGACGTTGGTGCAAGGCGGTGGATTTTTGTTTCTCTATGTTGATATGACCCTTCATCAAAGGACTGGCGGGAGTTATGTCTGGAGGAGTCTCCTGGGAGGTGTTTTACCCATGGGATCCAGATAAAAAAGAAGAACCAAGAAGATAAAAGTGACCTCTTTCGTGGAAAGATCTCATACGCGTACTTTGGAATCTGATGGAAAAACGGAAACTGACTTTAGTCCCTTACAAACGATGGACGGAATTCCATCGTTGGCAAGAACAAAACACTTTGCATTTACCTCCCAATCATCATATTACCGAGATGTCCCACTTACAACCCGAACTGCAATAGTTGATGGATCTCAGCGATTTGGCAGAAACGGAAAATCGCAACGGTACGGACAAGTTTTAAAAAGTCTTGAACTTTTTCACCAGAAAGTTTTAGACGAAACAGCTCTATCGTCTCTAACAGATTTCAAGACCCTAATAAAAATCGATCTCTACCACCCCCAGTAACCAAGACAGATGCAGCCTCATGGATGCCAGAGGAAGAAGAGGAACGAGATGTCTTTCAAACACCGTCAGCGCCTCCCATCTCTAATAAGATTGCAGCGTCCTTGTTGACCCATTTCCCCGCCTCAAAGAGAAGAACTCTAAGATTGGGTTGAAAAGTTGATGTCCAATCCCCCTTCGACAAAAGTGAAAGAGAAAGAAGGGAAAGCGGACGTGAGAAAAGATTGCAAGACAAAAGCCATCACATTGCCACCATCACTACCACCACTACCTTCAACTTCCACTCCCGTGGCACGTCAGACAAGTAAAGCCATTTCCAAACCACCACCTCACCCCAGCCAGAGTAGCATCAGTGAACAGTGGGTGACTTATGGAAGAGAGGGAGATTGTCCGGGTGGAGAATTTGTTAGTCAGCATTTACTATGATACAGCCCATCCTGCGGGATACGGAGGAGTTCAGATATTGTATTGTGCTGCCAAGCTCGACTGAAAAGTGTACTTTTACCTCAAGTGGAATGATGGTTACAAGATAAAGCCAAACACACGTTATAGAAAGAAATTCGACGAAATTTTCCAGCAGTCGCACCCAAATGGAGGGCATCGATCATCAATGGCAAGCCGATTTAGCCGTTGTCTCTCATTTGACTACCAACAATCGTGGCTACAAATATTTGCTTTGTGTCATCGACGTCTTTTCCAAATTTGTCTGGGTCGTACCTTTGACTTCCAAATCGAGCTCTGAGTTAGTGAAAGCCCTAAAACTGGTGTTGAAACAAAGTGGTCGTCATACTCTTCGATGAAAAACTGACAAAAGCACCGAATTTCTGAACCAAGCTTTCAAAAAAGAACTGACGAAACGAGACATTCATTTTTTTCACCACAAACAATCCAGAAATCAAAGCCAGCATCGTGGAATGTTTTCAACGTACCTTGAAAGAACGCATGGGGAAATATTTTTACGCATCAGCACACTCTCAAGTACATCAACGTCTTACCGCACCTGGTCAAAGCGTACAACCAATCTTACCATCGGAGCATCGGATGTGCCCCCGAAAAGAAGTGACTCCCGACAACGAAGTGACCGTCCTTGAGCGCATGTTTGGTACATCCCCGGCTACTGCTGTCCCCAAGAAAGGTGGAGTGTTTACGACGGGAGAATGGGTGCGTATTGGCAAAACCAAACGTACTTTGAACAAAGAATACTTACCCAACTGGACCACCGAATTCTTTCATGTCACTGGACGAGTGAGTGGTCGTCATCCTCCCGGCTATAAATTGGAAGACATGAACGGGGATGTGTTCAAAGGAACTTCTTACTTGCCCGAGTTTCAACGAGTGATTATAAAAGAAGAAGAAGTGTACTACATCGAAACCATTCTCGATCGAAGAACCGCCGTGTCAAAAAGAAGTCAAAGTGCGCTGGAAAGGATATCATCCAGGTTTTGATACGTGAATCGACGCTTCGCAAGTCATCGACTATAAAGAGAAGTGACCATGTTGTCCTTCAACACAGCCTCAGCACCATCTACCGCTCCTTTTCTGAGATCTTCGCTGTAAGATTTACAAAAGCAAAACTTGTGGGTGTGGTGTGGAGAACGTGTGCCTAAATCACAGTCTTTTTCTGCCAAATCTTTGTAGTGCATTGTGTCATCGGTGCCGCATCTCCAGTCTCAGTTTGCAACAAGGAGACAAACAATTGTGGACCATTTTACTGAGCAGTTGTATCGGTTACCTTCTCCCCAACCCTTCCCTGCAATATTCCGTAACAACGGGAGCCTTACGGCCAACACCAGTCGCTCTCCCAACAATCACAATAGCAACAACCATCTTCTGGTCACTCCTCTGACCTCGAGTAACCCCTCGCAAAGCCGAACTCTGGAATTATGAATAAAGAATGTTACTTAACGTTACCAAGTGACAGTTCCATGGATGTGTTTCCCCACAATACTTTGTTCTGTTTCACGTCCAGATTACATCAGGCCTTCCGATTTGATCACGAAGCCCATTGGAAAGTGGCTTTAGTCGAAATCATGCATCCCACACAAATGAAAAACCTCGTCAAAAATTAAAACACTTTAGAGGTCGAAGTTGTCAACGAGCAAGTACAACAATACTTGAATGAAAACGAAACTGTATATGCCTCTATGAAACGACCAGTGACACCCGCTACTACGCGGTACATCTATATGAAGAACATTCCTGCAGCCTATTATTTTAATGGTCAGCATCTGGTTGAAACAGTTGCTTCCATGTTCAATGCGTTGTTTGCTAAAGCTCTGGACAAAACGAAAAGTGTCAAGATCGAGTACCACAAAATAGCTCGTCGCCTGCTGACGAAATGTCTAGATTCGAAAACGTTGTCCATTACATATTGTTCTGAATTGTTTGATATTTTGGATGGAGACATCAAGATGGTCAAGGGATCCATACCACCTGTAGAACTGAACCAAGGATTAAATGTGATCTTTGTGTGCTCTGACGTGGTGGAGTACAACGTGGTGGGACACACAGCCGCACCTTTACTGCGAGTCATTCCTTTCAATGTGGATTCTGTCACGACAAATGACGAAGAATGTGGAAACACGTATCACGTTCGCTCCGAATTTGTACATCCTCATTATTTGTACGTCATATTTTGAGTGTCAACATTGGTATGAAAGGAGATCTTGGACAAAATATTCCATTTTCGAAAGGAAAAGTCACGGAGAAAATTCATTTAAGAAAAATATTCTCTAACGACTTGTAAGTCATGTATCCTGTGTACCGAGGTGTCACTTGACAGCGAGGACATGGTTTAGGATATATGCTAAAATCTGCGTTTTGTTCGGTGGCACCCGTCTTGAAACCGATGGGGACGCAAGGAATTGCACGCCTTGAAAGATACCGCTTTGACGCACGGAAAAGAATTTCTCCAAAATGTGATCATCGACAAACAAAACCCCAAAGAAACCTTCTTGAGAGCAGGTAAAAATGTCTTGCTTCAAACTGGAAAAGATATTTTGTCCCGACGAGAAATGTATTGTATGCTGCCGAACCAGGCATTCCTTCTTCCCTGACATCACAGAATGGACAAGGTACAAAGAGACGACGACGAAGACACCCCTCCAGGGGACTTCACGCACACGGAGCCAAAAAGATAAAGAAAAGAAAACCGTTAGAGGATTATGCGTCTTTGATTATTAAAGAGAAAAATGATGCACAGAGAGTCTTGCGAATGTTCCAAGTCGGAACTGGATCTGTTTGCCTTGCCACCACCACGATGACTATGCAAGAATCCCAATGGGTAGAATTTCATCCCATCTCCTCTTTGACAACCTCAGCCCCCATCGAATTTGAAATCAAAGGACAGCCCGAAGACTACATCGGTCTTAATAGCACTTACTTGTCCCTGAAAGTCAACGTTCTGAAAACGGACGACACCGCTCTTGCAGCACATGCCAGAGTAGCTCGCGGCAACAGTTTCATCCCTTCCTTGTTCAGCGAAGTGGATTTGTACTTAAATAACAAACTAGTCGGCAGCAGCCTGGACACTTACCCTTACCGAGCGTACCTCGAAAATCTCTTGACGTACGAGAAAGACGCCAAGAACACTCATGTGAATGCTTGCGTGGTATGGAAACCTGACACAGCGGGCGCGGGCAAGTTCAACGACACAGTCGTGACAGCACCTGACGATCCTCACAATATGAGCTATAACAACCGTCGAAAGAAAATCCTGCAAGGACGTATTTTAGAACTGATGGATAGTTTGTCTTTAGACACGTGGTTGCAAGAAAAGTATTTGCTAAACGGATTGGATGTTCTCATGAGACTGAATAGAATCAGTTCTGTTTTGTCTTTGATTGCTCATGCCAACGAATACAAAACCATCATCCAAGAAACCAGACTCCACGTGGGACACGTGGAAGTGTTACCTAAAGTGAGAAAAGACATTGGGCACACTTTGTGCAGAACGACCGCCAAGTATCCGATACGACAGGTGGAAGTGAAAACCATTCACCATTTCCGCTGGACTCCAATCTAAGATCGAAGATCATCTGTTCAAAGGACAGTTGCCCAAACGTTTAATCGTCGGTAACGTCAGCATTGAAGCCCTCAACGGGACCGTCACTGCCAATCCTTTCCAGTTTAAGCATTACCGAGTGTCCAAGATCGAAGTCAGTCGCGATGGAAAGACCTTGTGTACTAGACCCTTCTAGCCTAAGTTTGACCAGAAGAATTGAGATCGTACTTGTCCCTGGACGAAGACACGGGACAGTTATGGAGCAACAGCAGTCACGGCATTTTGCACGATGATTATGCAGGACGCTACACTTTGTGGGTTTTTGATTTCACTCCAGACCAAGGCAGCGACGATGGACATTTCCACCCTATAAACTCCGGTCAACTGCGTGTGGAACTTCAGTTTGGAGAAGCTCTAACCGAGGCGGTGAACGTAATGTTGTACGCCGATCTCGAAATACTCGAGAAGTAATTCTAGACTATTAGAAGCTATGGAAGACGCTTTGAACAGCATAGCCTCTTTGGAAATCGAATGCAAGGAGGTCTTCGAAGCAGAACCAAAAGACAAAGACGAAGAGGGCATTGTGATGTCACGACAGCCAGAACAAGAACAACATTTAGTCTCCTGTTTTGCCAAACAAATAGCAGAAAAAATTACAGGGTTGACCAACAAACATTGTTATGGATGTCAAAAAGAACATCCCAGTCAAATTCAACATGATAAATGCCTGATGATGAGTCAAAAAGGAAAAATTGGACGAGTATCTGGATGACGCTTTTGGTCTCATCTCGGATGAAGCGGTGTTGCATCATTGGTATAAAGACTTGCGTGATCATTCCTCACCTCCATTGACTTCTCTGGAGATCCATCGTAATACCTAAAATAGCAGAATTAACAGAATGGAAATTAGATCAAACCAGTACCCTTGGGAATGACCATTTCCGTGTTATAATTACTATTAATATGTCAGACCCAAACAACAATAATAATACAAATGCACCAAAATGGAGATTTGATAAAGCAGATTGGAGTACCTTTTGTCTAATTTGTGAAACGAGAACATTGAAATATTCAACAAAACATCACTGACACTCTAACTGGAATAGCAACCTTAACCATCCATAAAACTGGAGGTAAGAATAATAAACAACCAACAACTTGGAGGAATGAAGAATGTAAGAAAGCCGTTAAAGATAAGGAAAAAGCCCTAAATCAAGGTAGACATGCAAAGCTTGCTTCGGACTTTAAAATATATAACGAAAGGGAACAAATAACAAAATCTATCATACTTAGCACTAAAAAGAAATCATGGAATGAATTTTGCTTGTCCCTAAATAACAAAAGCAATGCAAAACAGGTATGGGGACAAAATTAAGGCAATCAGAGGAAAACCATCTAACAGGATTCCCAGAATAATAGGAGCTGCTGCTACTAAAGATAAAGCTAACCAGCTGGTTATGCACTTTGTAGGAATGAGTAGCAACAAAAACCATTCGGAAAAATTCCAAAAACATAGAACTTCGAGGCCAAGTATCCGAGCTTTGCTATAGACCAAGGACCGGATACAAACCAACTTAATACAGAATTTAGCGTAAACGAATGGCGCACTGAAATAAACTCCAAACAATCCACATCCCCAGGAGAAGACACTTTAGGATACGAAATATACAAAGAAACTTCATTCAAATAAGGAACTGGAGATATTATAATTGATTAATGGAAAAAAGGAGAAATACCAAATAACTGGAAACAGGCAATAGTAATACCAATACCTAAGCCCATCAAAGACCCAACAAACGTCGATTCCTATAGGACGATAACAAACAGCTTATGTAAAATCATGGAAATTATGATTAACAATAGACTTAAATACCATCTGGAAGGTAATAAATTAATATCCCAAAATCAAAGCAGATTCCGTAACAAAAGATCCACAATTCACCAATTAATTCGACTTGAATCACATATTAAACTTGCCTTTAATGCAAAACGCAAGTGCGATAGACACTTAATCGCAATATTTTTGGATTTTGAAAAAGCATATGATTTAATTTGGCATTAGGGTCTTATTGCAAAACTGAATCATTACGGAATATCAGGCCGAATGCATAAATGGATAACAAACTTTCTCACTGATCGCAAAATACAAGTAAGAATAGGAAACGACCACTCTGAAAGATTCCAATTAGAAAATGGAACCCCACAGCTACAAATCATTGCAGGAGAGCTTCCACTACAGTTACGTAGAGAGGAAGCCATATTAAGATAGAGAACGAGAATCTCTACCCAAGGAAAATCACATCCAACAATGAAAATTATTGAGAAATGCAATGTACTATTCAGTCGGTGCCATGTAGGAAGAAAATACATGAATGAACAAAGGAATTGGAATCAATCACCCTATACCACGCACCCACTAGTTAAGCATACCGATTCAACAGACTTGTCGGCTACTAGGTCATCTGCTGGAGAAGTATACTGTAGCTCCCTATCAATCATAATTACCTCCTGGTTGTCTATATTAACTAAAAGAACCAAGAACAGATATGGAAACACGAGGAAATTTTATTATTTTGCAGTGGAACTGAAGATAACTTACAATTCCATGATAAATAAGCAAAAGCTAAACCTGATTATGAGTGGAGATAAGAATGCTCACAATGACTTAAGGGGAGGAATTACCAGAGATAAAAGAGGGAAAATAGTTGAGATATGGGCCACTTCAAATAATGTAGTCATATTAAATAATGGAGAAAAAAGAGACTTAATCCGGAAAATGGGACACTATCGGCCATTGATTTAACATTGATTTAACAATTTGTTCACCTAAAATAGCAGAATTAACAGAGTGGAAATTAAATCAAACCAGCACCCTTGCGAGTGATCATTACCCTTTTATAATAACTATTAACATGTCAAAACCAAGTAATAATAATAGGAATAATGTACCAAAATGGAGATTTGATAAAACAGATTGCACCACCTTTCGTTCCATTTTTGAAAAGCAGCGTGAAAACGATCTTATAAATGAGAATATTGAAGTATTTATCAAAAACATCACAGACACTTTAATGAGAATTGCAACATTAACAAAACTAGAGGTAAGAATAGCAAACAACCACTACCTTATTTGAATGAAGAATATAAGAAAGCCGTTACGGATAAAAAAGCCCTCAATAAATTTAGACGCACGAAGCTTTGGACTTTAAAATGTATAAACAAAAGCAACAAATAAGAAAATCTGTCATACTAAACGCTAAAAAGAAATTATTGAATGAATTGTGCTCACCCCTTAATAACAAAAGCAAAGCAAAACAGGTATGGGACAGAACTAAAGGAATCAGAGGAAAACCATCTAACAGTATCCCCATAATAACAGGAGCTGCTACACCTAAAGACAAAGCTAACCAACTGACAATGCACTTTGTAGGAATGAGTAGCAATAAAAGCCACTCGGGCAAATGAAAATTATTGAGAAATGCAATGTACTATTCAGTCGGCGATATGTACCATTACACTCACCTAAAATACAAGCAGAAGTAATCATGGTTATGTAAGACTCCAATAATCAATCATGAGTCTTTAACCTTTGGGAATAAAGCTCGCAAAGCATTGCAACTGGAATCAGAAATACTTAAAACAAGAGAATACATATAAAGAATACACCAAAATATTTACAGATGGGTCCAAATCCCATGATATAAACAGAACAGCAGGGGCAGTTTATATACAAGGAACAAACACGGTACTTGGAAATAGATTACCAAATCTTCGTTCAGTATATACTGTGGAACTGTGGGCAATTGTAGAAGTCATTAAATGGATAACTTACAACAAAATCAATAAAACAGTCATATTGAGCGACTCTTTAAGCGCGTTAAGAACCATAGAGTCAGGTAAATCGAAAAGTAGGTCAAATTTCATATATGAAAACAATCTACTACTTATAAAGCTCAAAGTCAACAAGTAGTAGCTTTCAGGTGGATTCCATCCCATATAGAGATACCGTGGAACGAAAGAACTTACAAGGAAGGAAAATTATAACTACAAGAACAAGATAGCAAGGAAATACGTTACAGCATACAGGAAATATACAGTCAAATCAGGAGGAAAATTGATGAAAAATGGCAAACCATGTGGAAGAACGCTATACCTTAACCAAACCCAAGCAAGTAGGAACATCACCATCCAAAATTAAAAGACATGAAAGATCTGAAGATAATCAACAGGATCAAAACAGGAAAAACCCTCCTAGCAGGAAGCTTTGGTAAATACTTACCAACAAATAGCAGAACGGGAAATTGTTGCCCCAACTGCCCCCAAATAGAAGATTTACATCGTGTATTCAATGTGTGCACACATTATGCAACCGAGAGGAACATATTTCAGAAACAAGAAGAAATACTTGGCTCTCAAAGTACATATCCGGAATTCTTGATGCCAACTATCATTGACAAAACCTTGAATTACCAAAATATTATTAATTTCCTCTCAGATATATGAAAAACAGGAAAAATATAACCAATAATGTAATCTCCCTGTACCCCGTACCCACTAAATAAAAACAACCAGAACTAAGACAAAACTAATTATCACTGTGAGGCCTTGATGGAGGTTTGGGGGAACAAGACAAGAGATGAATGGCGCGAGATATTGGGTCACATAGGGCCCGGTTCAGCCAGTGCGCAGGCTCAGATCCAACATCAATTGTTAAAGGGCCTCTGCCTCTCAAACGTCTAATAGTTTAATAAAATAAGTCTAAGGTGGCAATACAATAGTGGAGGAGATAAAACTCTCAATTACCTTTCATCTATAGGGAAACCGGAAACTATATTCTCGACCTCACCCAAACTCCACGCCCGAGCATTACTCCGAAACCATACCATTGGCGGAGGGATGTGCAATGTGGGGCCTTGATAGAGGGCAGGGGGAATAAAACAATCAATACAGGACTCGAGAGACCGGGTGTGCAGACTCAGACCCAACATCGATTGTTAAAGGACCACTTCCTCTAATACGTCTACCACTTGGATGGAATTCCGCCAAAGAAGAAATGCGATAAGTAACAGAGGTTGTATTATGGGAAAGGATAGAAATATAAACTGATAGGGAATGACACGTTCATTCATATTTTTCAATTTCTCTTTCTCTGGGTTTGTTAATAAAAATTAAGATGTATTCCTTTAGATAGCATTAAAACATAAAAAATACAAGCCATTTGTGTTCTGTTGGTGGTTTCAGTAAAATGATAATAAAGAAAGACAAATCTAAAATAAAGAAATATTAATATACTGTATAAAAAATTAGGATTATTAAGATAGATAGATTCCCAAATTAATGACATGCAAGGTGGTTAATAGTCCAAACCATCAGCCCCACCACACAAGGCGGACTAAAATAGAATATATAAAATCGTTCGATCTATTATAATAGATAGTGTCCCAAATTAAGGAAATATAAGATGTTAATAGCCCAAATCATCAGGCCCAACGCACAATGCGGACAAAACAATTATTAGAAAATAAATAAATATACATGGTAATATTGAAACAACCCCAATAACCTTGGTCTATAAAATTAGCAAATATAAGGTGGTTAAAACCCAAAACCATGAGACCCGGCCTCACAAGGAAACATTATTGCTCGTAAACAATTTAAAACTTAAATTATAATAATAATATTACAATAACTTAATAAACAGCACCTGGTGTATCTACAGATCTACAGTCCAGTTAGTCAGCGAGGTTCCCGCCATGTCGGAGCTGGGAGACCACCGCCACCAACCTTATTGGATGGGAACAAACTGATGCTATCCGAGGTGTTAAATAGCAGCACTGAAGATGGGTGAGGCGAACTTGGAGTTTGAAGGGTGTGCACCGTGCATTAGAGCCACCTGAAAATGAGGGGAGTATACCGTACAATGGCAGCCACTGGAAAATGAAGGCAGACATCGTGTAATGGTAGCCACCGGAAATGTAGAGAAAGCCACTCCGGATTACAGTGCAGCCTGCATTCCGGAGAAGTCCAGACGTCCCTATCGGCTCGACGTGAATAGATCAAGCAACTATCAAAATTGCCTGAGTGAATGTATAAGGTTTTCATTTTCGTTATTGAAAACCTCTTTTGCTAATATCTTTATTAAAATAATCCTGATTTGATCTTTACATACCACCATCAAAATTATACTTCTTTTAACATTACGTGATACAAAAACAATACGAGTCATTTAGATTCAACTGATTGGTATTATTTTGGAAAATAGAAGTACACTTTGTACACTAAATTCAAATTGAAGTGTGAATCAATTAATGAAATTTGTTTGATTTATTGGATTTGGTTAATTGCACATGTGGTTTATTGGTATTATTAAATTGTCCATTAGAATAACTGGACTAAATATGATTAATTATAGTACGAACTGGCGTTTCAGTACTTTGTTTGGCGCTTGTCCCCTCCTGCCGGGTCCCTCTCTTCCTCTGCCTCGCTAGGACATGGAACTATTACCATTCGTCTTATTAGGTTCCCTGATGAGCATTTAAGCACGGAACCGGGATGGCGCTATGAATGGGTGGATCCCAATATGCGTCTTATTGTAGATAAAGACTAACACGATGCATGTGTGTCTCTATTCCCGCCCATCGTATGTCCCGTGGTGCATAATTGCTCCAAAAACGGACAAATTCACAAGCACACTATGTGTGTATAATTCGCAGAAATGTGGCACTTATTCCTTCCCCCGCGATTAATTAATAAACCCTCATATGAGGGTATAAACCGGTTGCACATGCCTTGATAGGCGCAAACGACTTAAATTTAATTGATTGACAGTCTGGCTACCCGTCGTTGACTGATCAAACAATGAGTAGGATTGCCAAATTGTTAGAGCTCCAGATGCACCTGGAATATATCCGTCGCCTCCTGGACTTGTTGGCCATAGAGGCCATTGCAGAAAGTGCAATAATAGAAGAGGAGGAAGAGGGGAAAAGAAGAAAGAAGAGGAGAAAAGAAGAAAACAATTTTTCCTCACCTGATTCTTAAACAAATTTGTGAAGTGAAGTCTACGGTGAGGAAGCCACCACTACCACCTCAAAGGCAGCCACAACCGATATCACCACCGAAAGCCGTTGTCCTCCAGATATAAAAACTGGGAAAAAGAGTTGGGTAGACATCGGCAAGAGTGGGAGCCACAGCACCAGCGGCAACATCCTAGTGTCTGGAATAGAAGAAGGAGGGAACAAGTCTTCACTATCCCTCAAACTGAGGAATGGGATAGTGAAACCATTCCCATCTGCGCTCCCAACAACAACAACAATCAGTTGGGAGAATGATTTAAGTCGCCGTTGCATGAGTGGAGCTCGGCATGGGATGTGCTGGCATTGACCAGGTGCTTGTGGAGTTAAAAAAAACAGTCCTTTTCAGGGCTAACCAAATATCTAGAAAAGAGAGACTGATCAAGTTACCACAAAATATTAATGTGTGTCTTTTTCTCCATAAAAAGACAACCCTTGTCCCTACGTTAATGAGTGTTTGTTTTGTGTGAAAGTGAAGTAGTGTGACTAGAAACATTTACTCACTTGACTGGTGTGATAGTATGTGTTTGGTATGGTTGGTGTTTATAGGTGAGGGTTTGTATATATAGTTTTGTTGTTACAAAAAACTTTCCCTTCTCGACTATGTATTGGTAGAAACTATATATGTTTTGTTGGTATTAGTGTGTTGGTTTGCAAAAATACGTAAAACAATTTCTTGAAGGTTAGTGCTACTCTATGGGTTGTTTCGTATGTGATATGTGTAGTTAGTGTGAGGGGATGTTTTCCTTCACGTCCGTGTTTGAGTTATATAAAGTGTAGCGTTTGTCAGTCAGGCTAAAGATTCATTCATTCACTCAGGGGACGTCGACGGAGTAACACTGGAGTCCCAGCTGCTACATCGAAAAGGTTGGAGGAGAGGAGCGGGTATAACGTTCTGTACGTAAGGCTACGACTATCTAGTAAACTCGAAGAAAAAGAAGCGTGGCCCTAGCATGTGATAACTAGCCGCGCACCCACCGACCAACCCATCGGAAATACTCATAGCCATTGCACGAAGATTGTACTGCAGAAAATTACAGTAATTAAATAAATAGCAACTGGTGTACCAACAGTCCAGTACGACAGCGGAGACCCCGCCCGTTGCGGCTGTGATGGCACCGCCTCCATTCCTATAGGATAGGGAGCCAGCTGATAAACACCGGACTGACAAGATAGCTGCACTGGAAATGGGAGGTGGCGACCTTGTAGTTTGAAGAGTGTGCACCGTGCAATGAGTGACCGAAATGGATTGCTACGTGCATTGAGTGCAACCGGAAAATGAAGAGCAAGTCGGCCCAAATTACAGTGCATCCTGTACTCCGGAAAAGTCTAGATGTCTTTACTTTGACGTCATTATGAAAAGGTCGAGCAACCATCAAAAATGCTTAAGTGAATCTTATAGGTTTTCATTTTGGCTTGAAAACCGCTTTTAATAAAATCTCTATTTTATAATTCTGATTGAATCCTTTGCCTTCACCATCAAAGTTATTCTTTAACATTGCGTGATAGAAAAATAATATGGGTCATTTGACTCAACTGATTGAGACTTTTTGGTAAAACGGAATGTACACTAGTAGTGAAGGGGGCAACATAGGTCTAATGTTAAATTTGGGCGTTTGCACTTTGGGGTCAAAATTTATAGACTTACGCAGACCTCTATGTTAAATTTAGTCGTTTGCACTATGAGGAGTTTAACATGGAGCAGATTGGGCCTGTTTAAACTCAAAGTGGAATAGCAAATAGCGACAATGGATTGGGCCTATCTAGGCTCAATAGGAATTGAACAGGGGTGACGTCACGGCACTGTCCACTGGCAACAATGTTGCACGTGGCTGACCTCAATCGGGAGAAACAGCGGCAAGAGGCTGACCTAAATACGTACTACTCCAGGCAGGCGCAAATACAATATAGACATAGACATAGAAACATGTATAGAGACATAGATATAGACAAACAAACAAATACACATATATGGCAAAAGAGAATAGATATATTTTCGAGGCAATGGAGTGGCCCTGAAAAGGGCCTTTGTTTTTCTTTGCTAACACCATTCAGATAAAATAGAGGTCATCTCACAGATCTTCTTATCTTCATCAAACTTCTTCTGACCTCTGGGATATAGATTAGGACACATCAGATAGCCTTGCATATCCACATAGATCCTTCATTTCCCAATGGTTGTATCAGTCATCAGGGTAATTGCCCATGGTGATCTGACATACATGGGATAGTCCAGGTGGAACAGCATCGACGATAGGAGGGTAGACGATTCTACGTTAGTCCACATCTTGTGACAAGAACAGGTGAAGGTAATAAGGTGAACCACGGTTATTTATAGTGGAAGAGCGGATCGAAACGGATTGAGTTCTTTCACCAATCCTAACATGTGTTACAAAATTCAGTCACAGTGTGGAGTCTGTCTTCCAATCCGAAGAGAGCTGCCTGTGACGCTAACGTCTGTGTTTAGTGATTCAATGCGACAGAGTCAGATCATGACCGAAACTATGATGCCCATGAATTAGGGTGCACCGGCCGTGGAGACGAGAAGTGATGGCATAGCAGCGGCTACCAAACCAAACGTGGTCCCACTTCCAGAAGAAAACAATTTTAATTGGGATTTAGTGGATTTTCTCTCTTCTTCATAAGAATTTGTTCCGGTACCAGCAACTTCACCAAATTCTCCTTCCTTACCGTACGTCGAGGATTTTAAACAGAGACAAAAGAAAAGAAGAATTGGAGAAATATTTGCAACAGCAGAATGAAGCAGAACAAGCTTTTCTCATTCAACAGCATCAGCGATAAGAAGAGATAAGAAGGAAACGACAGGTAGAAGAAGAAGCAGAGAAGAAACGTCGTCTAGGAGAGAAGGAGGACGGTGAAAGTCAAACGGTAACGGTACTCTTAGACATTTTGGCAGAGTTAAGCAATCTGAAACAAATGTATCATACTTTTTAATACGATCCAAGAGAAAAAGATCTTCCCGAGCCAAACAGCTGAACCCCGTCCACCAACCCTAGTGATCTCTACCAAACCATCGTCAGTAGCGGATCCAGAAGTAGGCTTTGGTCGTGGCAAAGGGATAAGGCAGTTAAAGCTCATTATTTCTCGTTTCTGAGGCTGGTTTGGAAAAAAAAACAACACCCAACAGTCTTCTTCCGGGCCACGCACCTCTCTCGAACAGAGACTACTCAATCTTTGCCAAAATCAATTAAAACTCAAAATCCCTTCTTCATATGATGGACGTGAGTAAATGCGTCAGTGTAGGTATTTATTATTAAAATCAAAACCAAGAAATACTTACGTTTTTCTTCCTGGTATATTCTCTGATACAAACTTACAATCCAATTCACAACACATCACTTTAAAAAGTTCATTTTTCTTCTTGTTCTTTTTCTTTTCACTCTCTTCCTTTCTAAATTTCTTCAGTCACAGGTTTTTCCTCTTCGTCTTCCTCACTTTCTTCTGGTCTTCTTTTCTTCTCTTTCTTCTCTTTCTGGACGTTTCTGGGTTCTTCCTTTTCGGAGGGTACTTCTTCTTGTTTGGAACCCTATCTCCTTTCTACTCCTGTAGCTTCCTAAAGCAGGCTGAAGACCAATGTCCTTTCTGTTGACAAAGATAACAGGTATCAAGAATGTTATCTCTTTTGACGCTTGTCTTGCTTTTTGACGTTTTGGACATTCAGAAAACCAATGCCCTTTCTTCTGACAGATATAGCAAGTATCTTGACTTTTATCTCGAATGGATTGGGAGTAGTCCCTCGGCTTCTCTGAAGAAAACCTTCGAATGGCACCTCGCAAAGCTCTGATCAGAGGCGATATTTCACGTTTATGCCTCTTACTTTCTTCTCCTTTCTTCACGAAATGATGCGATCGTTTCATCTTGATTACAAAACGTCAAATGACTACATTTTAAACGCCATGGCCCCCTTTATATTAATGTCAGTGTCTTGTCTATTTAAAGCGCCAGTGTCTTCCCTCCAAGTATTCATTTCATTTCATTTCACTCTCAATCCTACAGGAAAGATGGAAGAGCCAACACAGATCGAACAGAACTGACAAGCCTTCTTTGGATCAGAAACTTGATCCTATTGGAAAGAATACCCTGATTTATGCCCAGCTTGTGCAGTTACTTGAGTTATGTCAAAGAGAGCTCTTGAGAATAATTTTGATAAGGAAAGTGTTCCTTTAGCTGACACATGTATTGGTCAGGCTTTTGATGAGGTGACTTTCATTCCTAATTTGAATCAGTCAAAAGATATTGATCATAGTGATCCTCTTTTAAATACTCATTCTCTTTAATCTAATCAGGGTAATAAACGACAATCACTTGTTGTCGAACAGGAGAAAGATCCTGAGATCTCCTGTTTGTTTCAGTGGGCCATTAGTGAAACTGAAGCAAATGAAGTTCCCATCTGTTATTTCGTTAAAAATGGAATTCTTATGAGAAAATGGAGACCTCTCGAGGTACCGGTTAGTGACGAGTGGTCAGTGAACTATCAGATTGTAGTTCCAAATTCTTACAGACAGGAAATACATAGTTTGGCCCATGAAACTCCTCTGGCTGGTCATTTAGGGATAAATAAAACTTATCACAAGATCTTGACTCAATTTTATTCGCCAAAAATCAAATGTGATGTTTGTAAATTTTGTAGATCTTGTCATACTTGTGAAATGGTAGGAAAACCCAATCAGAAGATACCTAAGGCTCATCTGCAACTTATTCCTGCATTTGACGAACCATTTAGCAGAATTATGGTAGAATTGTGTTGGTCTCTTACCTAAGACCAAGTCAAGCAACCAATATTTGTTGACCATTATGTGTGCGTCAACAAGATTCCCAGAGGCAATTCCTTTGAGGAATATTAAAACCACAACCATAGTAAAAGCTTTGATAAAGCTTTTTACTCAATTTGGCCTTCCCAAATCTGCCCAATCAGGTCAAAGTTCAAATCTTATGCCTGGAATTTTCCAGCTTATTATTCTTGAATTTGGCGCTCAGCAATTCAACTCAAAAGTGAAATTACGGTTTCACAGAACTTTAATTGAGAGAACATTTGAGTCTTGTAATAGATTTCATTCTCTCTTGCTCATTCTTCAAAATTTTTTTCAAACTAGATTTTACGGCCCTTACAATGTTAAGAAGAAAATGAATGAGTTAAATTATAATATAAGTACTCTGATCTAAATAATTTAATGGAGTACTAGTATATTGAAAGAGATAGCCAAGTAAATCATGCAATTAATTTAGCTGTACCTGTCCCACAATCTGAGGATTTAAGTGAAGAAATTCAGTCGGATTCTACTGATCTTGGAACAACAAATCTTTGGAGTTCGGAAATTATGGAAAATCTGGACCAGAAACTTTTATATTTACAACAACAAGAAAGGAATGAACTTAAACAATCATTATTCGAAAATGAGCACTTGTTTCCAGACATTCCTACAAGGACAAACACAGTATGTCATGACATTGAAATTCTAGATTCAAAGCCTATGAAACAACACCCATACAGGATGAACCCTCTCAAACAGGAATACTTGAAAAAGGAAATTCAGTATTTGCTGGAGAACGATTTCATAGCCGGATAAAACTTTCCGAATGTGCACTGATTATAGGAAGGTGAACAATGTGACAAAAACAGATTCATTTCCATTGCCAAGAATCGATGACTGTATTGATAAAATTGGAAATGCCAAGTACGTCACCAACGTTGACCTTCTGAAAGGATTTTGGCAAATTCCACTAACGGAAAGAGCAAAGGAAATTTCGACATTTGTGACTCCAAATGGACTCTATCAATATAAAGTAATGCCATTTGGGATGAAGGGTTCTCCAAGTACTTTTGAACGTTTGATGAATATGATTACCTCTGGTCTAGATAATTGTGATGCTTACATCGATGATGTCATCATCTACGACACCTGGAAAGAACATCTAGCTACGATTCGAAAATTCTTTGACAGACTCACTGATGCAAATTTGACTATCAATTTTTCTAAAAGTGAGTTTTGCCGTGCTTGTGTAACATTTCTAGGACATATTGTGGGACATGGTTAAGTTAAACCTATAGATGCTAAGGTCAAAGCTATCTCTGATTTCCATGTGCCTGTGCGTAAAAAGCAACTGATGCGATTTTTGGGTATGGCCGGATACTATCGAATGTTTTCTTCCAATTTTTCTAATATTGCTGAACCCCTGACAAATTGGTTAAGTAAGAAAAGCAAGGTTCTTTGGACTGAAAAATGTCAGGAAGCTTTTGATAGATTAAAACCATACTCAAAAGTGCGCCGGTTCTCACAGCTCCAAATTTCAATCAATCAATCTGGATGGAAGTGATGTTGGGGTTGGAGCAGTATTGATTCAAGAAGATAGAAATGGTGTTGATCACAAAGTGTGCTATTTCTCTAAGAAATTAAATAAGCAACAAAGAAATTACTCAACAATCGAGTGAGAACGTTTGGCTTTAATATTGGCATTACAGGATTTTGAAGTTTACATTAGCTCAGTTCCTCCTCCGGTTGCTGTGTATAGTGATCACAACCCCTTACTTTCATCGACAAGATGAAAAATAAAAATCAAAGATTATTAAGGTGGAGTTTGTTTTTGCAAGAATATAATCTTAACATAACACACATCAAAGGAAAAGACAATTTGATTGCAGATGCACTTTCCAGTGTATAGAAATTTTATTTCATGCACACTTTATATAATTCATAAGAATTTTCTTATGTAATTTTTTTGCCTCATGTATAAATTACATTTGGTAAAAAGAAAGCTTTATTTATTAATAAATCTTTCTTTTTCTTTATGGAGGGAAGTGTTACAAATATGTAATTAAATTGCTTGTGTGTTATTTTAAAATTCTTTTTTATTTTAATTTTGTTTCATTACATTTTATTGTAATGATAATTTTTACTTTGTTTGAATCTCTTCGGAACATTGGCTTGACACGATAAGATTATAAATTTTCTTCAGCACTATTTTTAGCTCAGTTTTTGTAATCATCGAGTGAAGACGATTGGTTTCTTCTAAGGTCATTTAAGGCGGCATGTTAGCTGAACTGTAAACAGTCTTTCTTTTTTTTAAATATATTTTCAGTGTGAGAATTTGATCCTTAGATAGGGCTATTCTTGCATACGTGATAAATAGCATTTTTCTTATTGGGATGTTCAAATTAGTGTCACGTAAGTCTATCACGTGAGGTACCATGTAATCTAAAATTGCGGCTTTAAACAGACACTCTCTAGTAGATTTAGTGAGTTGTATTTTTAAACCTTGAGGGCTCAAAAGGTTTTTATTGTTATTGCCAAATTGTTTTTGAAGTTCATTTGTTTTTGGAAATTAATAATAATTTCTCTAGAAAACTAAACAAGTTCGTTATATTTATAAAAGTTATGGGAGCAAGATATTCAGTGGAAATTTATTCTGGAGTTTAACGGAAACATCATAAACTGTGATTCAAATCGAGGATCTGTTACCATCAGTACAGAGATCTGACGTCATCGCCTCCATATTCGAATTTCACCGAGATTCGAACCCGGATTCTATTAGAACTGTTTAGTGATAAGACTTGTGTTTTTTCAATCTTAGGATTAAATTTTGGATTATATTCACAAACCGTAAGTCCTATTTACAATTTTTACAAAGTTTCTGGGAAACAAATAACTTTGTTAAAATTGACAAAGCTTGTTGGCTTCAGTCTTTTGTCTTGTTATTTTTGTACGAGCCTACACGTAACAGCATACATTGCTACCAGATTTGATTTCTGGATCCGGAATTCGAATATCTGCTGACATTAATTCTTGCTCTTTTTCAGTTATTGTCACATCGTTATTACGTATAATTTTTTTTTTCTGTGTAAAACTGTGATACAGTAAATATAGTATCTGTGTGTTTTTTGTTGTGTGTTCATATAACAAGAAGGAAAAGTGACATTTTTTTTCTTCCAGAAAGCACTTTTAGTACTGTTACGACCCTGTAGTTAAATTACATATGTGTTAAAATTTAAATTCTTCTAACTCTGTTTCATTTTTATTTTATTTTTACAGCATTAAATGTAATTATTATTATGATGATGTTTATGTTAGAAGCATCGTATTTATTTAAAACGTAAATGTGACTCATGTAAGCACGAGCTTTGTATGATAGTAAATTTGTCGCAAGTAAACATTCATCAGTAGCTATGTAAATGATTGGCTGTGACCGAGGTTATTTCAAAACAATACTTGATTACGCATGGTAGTGATTTCGAAATCACACGTGTGTTTCGTGCGCGTGTACATGGTGTGACGTATTAGCTTGTTTTATATGCTCATTTACCTGTAAGAAATATTTAGTCATAGTCATAGTCATAGTCGTAGTCGGAGTCAGTCATAGTTGAGTCACATCATAACATCTTAGAGTTTATAATACCTTAAGAAAGGTATTTCTGTGCTGGAAAGAGTTGTGCATTCGTACGGGAACAACATGTGTGTTGTTAGTGGTGGTAGCTGTATTTCATCTACTTTCTAAATAATTATTTTCCCTGGAGAACAACCCTACTCTCTTTGGACAAAGACATTTGATGAAACTACTTCTAAATCGGAACAGAACAATACAAATTGTGCTTTGCAGTGAAAATTCTGGACATTCTGTGTTAGACTTCGTCTGACGTCATCATCCGCCATCTTGGATCGGAACTGAGATTCAGACTGTATGAATTTAAAACTGTTTATTCACAGGACTTATGTGTTTTCACAAATTTGGAACATATTTTTGGATCTTCTTCGTAAATCGTAAGTCTTGTTTCACCTATTTACCTTTTCCACCGTGTTTTCTAGGGAAATAAATTATTTTTGTTAAAATTTACAAAGCTTGTTGTAGTCACTCTTTCTTTGTGTTACTTTGAACGAGCCGATACGTAACATAAAGAAATTGGGGGCTTGTCCGGGATGGATCTATGAAATTGGCTGATTTATGAAATTGGCTGATATATGAATTTGGCAGATAAATGAAATTTGCAAAAATTTGAAATTGAATTTCCCTAGTTCATTTTATTTGAAATCTTAGTGAAAACAAGAGGCTTTCTTTCACAGTGTTAAAAATGGAGAGAATTCTTCTTCAATATGAAACAATTGTTAAGAATTCGAAATGTCCAAGGGAGAATTGGACTCATTTTTGCAGAGTGTACTTTGTGGCAAAGCCAAAGATATCTATATGTCCCTGTCAGTACAGCAAAGATCTGACTATGATATGGTTAAGGAATGCATTTTGAAGGGTTATGTATTAGTCTCTGAGACTTGTCGGCAAAGGTTCAGAAACTATAAAAAAGAAACTAGACACACTTATGTTGAATTTGCTAGAGAAAAAGAACAGTTGTTCAAGAGATGGTGCTTGTCTGAGAAGATTGAACATGATTATGAAAGACTCGAACAACTGATATTACTCGAAGAGTTTAAAAACTGTATTCCTAGTGATATCAAAAATCACCTTGAAGATCATAAGGTCAAAACCTTGGAAAAGCTGCTATTGCTGCTGATGAGTATTCCTTAACTCATAAAGTTCCTGCTGTAAGCAAACCTTTCACTCAGCAGTCTACTGATATTAAGGTGTTTCAATCAAAAACGACTCTCAGTGAAACTCAATCTGGCACAGATTCTAAAAATCAAGCCTCTGAGAGACTTGATTCAAAATCCTTGTCTCTACCTACGTGTACCTATTGCCAAGAAAAAGGACACATCATTTCTGATTGCTTCAAATTGAAATATAGGCATCAGAATCAAGATAGACCTATCCCAAATGCTCTTATTGCTAAGAGTCAAGGTCACGGTCATGTATTGAAAACAATACATTTGTTGGGTTTGAAAAACCTCAGTCTGATTGTGTTATGGAGAATTTTGAACCATTCATGTTGAAGGGTTCTATATCACTCTTGGGTGATTTGGCCAATCCTATCCCTATTAAAATTTTAAGGGATACAGGCGCTTCTCAGAGTCTTTTAGTTTCAGGTATTTTGCCTTCTTCTGAGAAGACCTGTTCTAATGAGAGTGTTCTCATTCAGGGAGTAGACTGCAGCTTTGTTAATGTTCCTCTCCATTCTGTAAATTTGTCATCAGACTTAGTTTCAGGACATGTGACAGTCGGTGTAGTGTCTACTTTACCCGTTGAGGGCATTCATTTGTTGCTAGGCAATGACTTAGCTGGAGACAAGGTTGTGGTTAATCCATTTGTAACTGACAAGCCTTCTTTGGATCAGAAAGTTGATCCTATTGAAAAAGAAATCCCTGATTTATTCCCAGCTTGTGCAGTTACCAGAGCTATGGCAAAGAAAGCTCTTGAGAATGATTTTGATAAGGAGTGTATTCCTTTAGCTGACACATGTATTGGTCAGGCTTTTGATGAGGTCACTTTCACTTCTAATTTGTATCAGTCAAAAGGTATTGATCATAGTGATCCTCTTTTGAATACTCATTCTCTTTTATCTGATCAGGGTGATAAACGACAATCACTTGTCGACGAACAGAAGAAGGATCCTGAGATGTCCTGTTTGTTTCAGCGGGCCGTCAGTGAAAAAGAAGCAACTGAAGTACCTGTCTGTTACTTCATTAAAAATGGAGTTCTTATGAGACAATGGAGACATCCCGAGGTACCTGCTAGTGACGAATGGTCAGTAAAATATCAGATTGTGGTTTCGAAACCTTACAGACAGGAAATACTTAGTTTGGCCCATGAAACTCCTCTGGCTGGTCATTTAGGAATAAATAATACGTATCACAAGATCTTGACTCACTTCTATTGGCCAAAAATCAAAAGTGATGTGTGCAAGTTTTGTAGATCTTGTCATACTTGTCAAATTGTAGGAAAACCAAACCAAAAGATACCGAAGGCTCACCTGCAACCAATTCTTGCATTTGACGAGCCATTCAGTAGAATTATGGTAGATTGTGTTGGTCCCTTACCAAAGACCAAGTCAGGCAACCAAACTTTGTTGACCATCAAGTGTGCGTCAACAAGATTCCCAGAGGTAATTCCTTTGAGCACTTTTACTCAATTTGGCCTTCCCAAATTTGTCCAATCTGGTCAAAGGTCAAATTTCAAGTTTGGTATGTTCCAGCTTGTTACACTTGAATTTAGAATACAGCAGTTCAAGTCAAAAGTGAAGCTATGGTTTCACCAAAGTGTACTAGAGAGAATGTTTGAGTCCTGTAATAAAGTCCATTCTCTCTTGCTCATTCTGCAGAATTTTCTTCAAGTAAGATTTTATGGCCCTTGCAAAGTAAAGAAGAAAATGAATGAGTTAAATTATAATTAGTACTCTGGTCTAAGTAAATTTATGGAGTACTATTATGTTAAAAGAAATAGCCAGGTAAATAATGCAATTAATTTAGTTGTACCTGTCCCACCAGCTGAGGATTTGAATGAAGGAATTCAGTTGGATTCTACTAATCTTGGAACAACAAGTCATCGGAATTCGGAAGTTATGGAAAATCTGGACCAGAAACTTTCTCATTTACAAAATCAAGAAAAAAGTGACCTTAAACAATTATTGTCTGAATATGAGCACTTGTTTCCAGACGTGCCTACAAGGACAAACAAAATTTTTCACGACGTTGAAATAGTAGATTCGAAGCCCATGAAACAACACCCATACAGAATGAATCCTTTTAAACAGGAATACATGAAAAAAGAGATTCAGTATTTACTGGAAAATGATTTTATAGAGCCCAGTAAGAGTGATTGGAGTTCACTGTGCATTCTTGTTCCGAAACCGGATAAAACTTTCCGAATGTGTACGGATTATAGAAAGGTGAACAGTGCGACTAAAACAGACTCATGTCCATTGCCAAGAATCGACGACTGTGTCGACAAAATTGGAAATGCCAAATACGTCACTAAATTCGACCTTCTGAAGGGTTTTTGGCAAATTCCACTAACGGAAAGAGCAAAAGAAATTTCGGCATTTGTGACTCCAGATGGACTCTACCAGTATAAAGCAATGCCATTTGGGATGAAGGGTTCTCTAAGTACTTTTCAACGCCTTATGAATATGATTACTTCTGGTCTAGACAATTGTGATGCCTATATTGATGATGTCATCATCTACAACAACACCTGGAAAGAACATCTAGCCACGATTCGGAAGTTCTTCGTCAGACTCACTGATGCAAATTAGACTATGAATTTATCTAAAAGTGAGTTCTGCCTTGCGTGTGTTACTTTTCTAGGACATATTGTGGGACATGGTCAAATTAAACCTATAGCTGCTAAGGTCAAGGCTATTTCTGAATTTCCTGTGCCTGTCAGAAAAACACAGCTGATGCGATTTTTGGGTATGGCCGGGTACTATCGCAAATTTTGTTCTAATTTGTCTGATATTGTTGAACCTCTAACAAACTTGTTGAGAAAGAAAACCAAGTTTCTTTGGACTGAAAAATGTCAAGAGGCTTTCGATAGATTAAAGGCCATACTTAAAAGTGCACCAGTTTTAACAGCTCCAGATTTCAGTCAACCATTCAAACTATCTGTGGATGCAAGTGATGTTGGGGTTGGAGCAGTTTTGCTTCAAGATGACAAAAATGGTGTTGAACACCCAGTGTGTTACTTCTCTAAGAAATTAAATAAACACCAAAGAAACTACTCAACAATCGAGAAGGAATGCTTGGCTTTAATGCTAGCATTATAGCATTTTGAAGTTTATATCAGTTCAGCTCCTTCTCCGGTTGTTGTGTTTAGTGATCACAACCCCCTTACTTTCATCAGCAGAATGAAAAAAAAAAATCAAAGACTATTGAGATGTAGTTTTTTTTTGCAAGAGTGATATCTTGACATCAGGCACATTAAAGGAAAAGATAATTTAATTGCAGACGCACTTTCCCGTGTATAGAAATGTTATTTTCACATACACCTTGTGTAGATTCATAAGTTCTTTTTATGTAAATGTTTCATTTACCTCATGTATAATTTACATCTGGTAAAAAAGAAAGCTTTATTACATAAATCTTTCTTTTTCCTTTATGGGGGAAAGTGTTACTACCCTGTAGTTAAATTACGTATGTGTTAAAATTTAAATTCTTCTAACTCTGTTTCATTTTTATTTTATTTTTACAGCATTAAATGTAATTATTATTATGATGATGTTTATGTTAGAAACATCGTATTTATTTAAAACGTAAATGTGACTCATGTAAGCACGAGCTTTGTATGATAGTAAATTTGTCGCAAGTAAACATTCATCAGTAGTTATGTAAATGATTGGCTGTGACCGAGGTTATTTCAAAATAATACTTGTTTACGCATTGTAATGATTTCGAAATCACACGTGTGCTTCGTGCGCGTGTACATGGTGTGACGTATTAGCTTGTTTTATATGCTCATTTACCTGTAAGAAATATTTAGTCATAGCCATAGTCATAGTCGTAGTCGGAGTCAGTCATAGTTGAGTCACATCATAACATCTTAGAGTTTATAATACCTTAAGAAAGGTATTTCTGTGCTGGAAAGAGTTGTGCATTCGTACGAGAAACAACATGTGTGTTGTTAGTGGTGGTAGCTGTATTTCATCTACTTTCTAAATAATTATTTCCCCTGGAGAACAACCCTACTCTCTTTGGACAAAGACATTTGATGAAACTACTTCTAAATCGGAACAGAACAATACAAATTGTGCTTTGCAGTGAAAATTCTGAACATTCTGTGTTAGCCTTCGTCTGACGTCGTCATCCGCCATCTTGGATTGGAACTGAGATTCAGACTATATCAATTTAGAACTGTTTATTCACAGGACTTATGTGTTTTCACAAATTTAGAACATATTTTTGGATCTTCTTCGTAAATCGTAAGTCTTGTTTCACCTATTTACCTTTTTCACCGTGTTTTCTAGGGAAATAAATTATTTTTGTTAAAATTTACAAAGCTTATTGTAGTCACTCTTTCTTTGTGTTACTTTGAACGAGCCGATACGTAACAGTACGTTTCCTCACATTAAACTCAAAAATGCTTCAAGTCTACTAATGAATGCACCGTGAATCAGTCTTTTAATAATCTTATTTCTTACTTTTTTATCACTGATAAAGCGGTTATCTGTGCAAAACGTATGTATGCAATAATTGGATATCCATTATCTTTGCTTAAATTTTCATTTCTCACAAATCAAATTAGGCACGCGGGCAAAGTATGTAAAATATGCTAATGCAATGCACTTCCTGCTTGGATGAACTTCAAAATTGACGGCAGCATCGTATACAATAAATTAAATGAGCATTTGATGACATTGTAATTCATTGTGACGATACGCTTAAACGAATCGTATATTCAACAATAGCAACTGTTTTTCCGTATGTGACAAGTTGAAACAATGTCCTCTTATTCAGGTCTTGAAAACATTATTAATTGTTTTACTGTCGCTAAACTTGGACTTTGCAGGTGATGCGTTGCTTCTTAAACACAATTTTGTTACAAAAAACCATTGTGAACGTCCTCAAATCTTATATAAAAAGACCCACACTTGTCTTTCTGTCTTTCCTTCTGTGTGTCGTGCTTGCTAAAGAACAGATCGCAAGTTCCATACTCGTGGCGGAATCACTATTATTTCTAGTTTCTTTTGTATTTATATGTTATAACTCTCTTTTGAACTCCTTCATCCCAGTTGTATTTTCTTACTGTTTTTATTCCTTCCTAGGATGGGCAATTAACCAAGTTCTTGATATAACAGTGTGACAGTTTCAAACCAAATAATCCTTCGTCTTTTGTTATATATTGAGGAGCGAATCATGTCCAGGTCAGATGAGATTGATTTGAAGCTGCAGATGGTTTCAGCTAGGTAATCACAATATCATGGATATTTAGCACTTGTAGTGTATGCTTTCTGCATTCTGGCGAATTCTATAAACGTTAGGATTATGACTTGCAGAAATATGCGAAGTCCAGTCAATCACCTTTTAACGTGCTTAGCGATAGCGGATCTAGTAACGATGATATCAAATATTCTGTTTGGCCTTCATTTTTCTTGCTTGAAGCAAGTACGAGCCGAAGCTTTGTAGCAAGATACAAAAATATATGGTTGATGTTCGTAGTTGTTTATCTTTACGTCATGGCAACAACACATGTGATTGCCATATGGATCTTTTGTTTATGTTGCCATTGTTTGTTATATCCTGACATGGGAACCATCAGGAAGTTTCTTACACATATTGTTGAGTATTAAACAAATACATTTGATACTTGTGTGAATTTGTGTCTTTCCATCATATTATTGATTCCAAGTTAACTTTGTAATATGATTAGGGAGAAAAATATTCCTACAAATACAACTATTTATATCTTAAAGAAGTTAGAGCTAACCAATCTGATAGCCAAGCTCAATGTTTGGAATTATGCATCATTGTCAAAACCCGTATCGTGTGTCTTGATTTCAATATTTGGAAACCGTCGGCTTCGAAGTATGAACGCAAAGCGAAGATCACTAAAAACAAAAAGCGAGAAACCAAAACAAAGAAAATTAAGTAAACGTTTGTGTCAGTAAATGAAAAGAAACCTGAATTCACTCCCAAATGAGTGTTTCATGAACAAAAAATGGAATAGGTGAGGTTACGGACTTAACCAAAAAATATTTTGTCGAAATCTTCACGGTGGATGACCGTTTAAATCTGAGTGGTACAATTAGCGCATTGCATAAGTTGCAACATAATATTTGCTATGCAACACAAAATGCTTCATCGAGGAAGGAATCATGCATGGAAATTCAGGACTTTTACATGACATACTTCCCAGCGCGAGAGCGATCCAGTATCAGTGTTTTTTGTGCTAACATTAAAATATTGGCGTCCAACAAAGACGGCGAGTGGCACCTTCATCCATCCTGCATTAGAGATATAATGCTGCTGTACTTCACAATTGACACATTCAGCTATCTTCAAGCACGACTGAAAGGGACCTGTCCAGATGTGCATAAAAAATTTCAACGCCATATATGCTCTTCTGAGCTATGGTACACAAATAATTTCGGTCCAATTGCGGTGGGCCAAACCACTGAAGAATCGTTATCTTACAGTTGAGCATCGGGCAGTAACAGTGAGGAAACTGTGTGAACCTATCGTCGTCCAGTTTCCGACATCAGGCAAGTAGATTTTGAGAAGGCAATAATTAAGAGAGAGATTGGAGTCTGACTGGTACGAATTGGTTGATCTGCCGAAGAACAACTTAACAGCGTTGCTTGATCAAAATTATTCCAATAATGTGATAATCTCTACTATGGCAGCTGAACAGTCTTAGGTGCGTGTTGAGCTACTACAGCATGAGTAATATAAACAAGAAGCTTACTAGAACTGACATTAGCACCAACTGCAGAAAAGTCAGTACTTTTATGGCATCATAGAAACGTTCAAATTGAAGATTTTCAGTCTGACGAATTTGAAATTGTTTCAACCAAGAGAACATCATGAAAGCTGACCAAAGAGAATAAGTGAACATGGTTCGCATTGCTGGGAATTGCAAACTGGACATGTGGTACGTTATTGATCACCCTTTTAGTCGATTACATTTTGCGCGGGAAATGCTGATAGCAAAATGATAATGTAAAATACAATAATTCATCAAGCAATAAAGTCATTTTAGTGAAACATCTGGCGAGTTGAGCATCACCTGCTGAGGACACCAATTGTCAATATCCTATACTCATTAGTGCCATGGGACTATTTCAGAGCATAAATTGTGAGGCTTGAGTATTCAATGCGCACCCTGATCAAACCTTCCGCACATGCATCTTTCTGGCCAAGGAAGTGACATAATTGATGTATAATTTGATGGAAACTCAAGG
>JAECUM010009583.1:0-45094 GCA_016617855.1 Megalonaias nervosa | reverse complement strand
ATATATACCAATTAATAGACCGCTAATTGGGAGATAAATTAATTTCGATAATAACAAAGTCAGACAATCTCATATTTGAAATAGGTTTTTTATGTGTCAATTGGAGGGCTGCACGATTCACCCAAATCCTGGCCCAAAGCACCCAAAACATACCCAAAACCATCCAAAATTGCCCAAAACCTGCAAAGAAAGCGTGCAAAGGCATAACGAACATCGCAGATGAAATGGCAATAATAGCAAACATTGACCTAGGCTGTGCAAATTGAACTAGAAATACGCTTGTCTAATGTCGATAAATGGCTAATCATTTCCATTGTTCCAGTTTTTGAACTGGTTTTATGTAAAATTCTTGGCAATGTTTATGTGTAATAATCTTTGTACAATTTTAAAAAAATACTTTTAGTTACCTACGACACAGGTTGCAAGCATTACTTGCAGTATGTTGATTGTATTAATGCTTTGCTTTAAAATATGCAAAACACAATTGAGTTGAACTTCATTAGTTTAATGTTGATACACTTTATGTTTCAAAATTGTGCTTGACAAGACTTTGAACAATAATCACATCAAAGGCAATCTTATCTGTCAAATGACAGAAAAGATTCCAAAAAACACTAAGGAGCGGACATGTATCGTTGACATGATCTTTGGATCAAATGGTGTTGCCAAAGCCAATGATTCAGCAACTTCTGACGAACGTAACCGAATCTTGAAAACTAAACTTAATGAAAATAAACACGGAGATTTTTTTTGTTATATTACGAAAGATATATTGAAGAGAAAATTGCAAAACATGTTGTATCCGGTGACGACCAGCTGTGGACTAACAATAATACGGAAAGCATGAACCACTGGTTAAAGGTTTTGCTAAACTCGCAACCAAGGAAAATGAACGAAATCATAGAAAAAATATATGAACCGATCAAGGTCCAGCTCGTACAGGACAGGCAACTATATCTTCAACACAAAAATCTCATGATGTAAAGTAAGTAAATTATCATGGAATTCAAAATCTCAGGAAGAAAAGGAAAATATATTCATGACATTTTTGCAGAAATCCCACATTAAATTAACAACTGCGGTGATGTCCTCAGACAGTATGTACACTGTGTTGAAAGCCCCAAAACTGGCAAAGAAACCACACCAAAGAACAAGGTGCCGGGCGACAAGGACTCAGAGAAAGTAGGACACAAATTTGACGTAATGATCAACAATATTTTTAGACTGAAAAACACATTTTTATTATGCCACTTTATGACACTGTGTGCCTGAATGGAAAAAATAACCATTTCTGACGACAGTTTATTAGATACAGACATTTTAAAATAATAAACATTTTATAATACGAGAACAATTTTGAAAAAAAATTTGAAATCATATTGTTAATTTTAAACCGAGTCCAATTTACAGCTGTAAAGTGTTATCACGATATGTGCATTTCTTTTTTTCATAATCATTAAAAATCCATTATAGTCATTAGATAATTGAAATAAGTAACTTAATCTGACTTTATTTGTGTGTACTTAAGCCTATTTCATTGGATTTTAATAACTAGCTACGATGTCGAGGTACTAATATTAGTATGAATGAGTAACTAAATGTGCATTTCGTTTTCATAATTTTTATTATTGGATTTCCACCCCCAAATTTTTGTGTTGATGATTACTAAATCATTTTTGTAAAAAAAAATGTTTATTTGATTTATCTGTCTTATTCTTATATATTAAATTAAGTGTCTACATTTTTTCTTATCAATTCCATACCTTGCTGGCATGTAGAAAGGAGGGGTTATTTAAACAGTATTTCACAACATATAGTATTTGCTATTTCTTAACAGATGTAATGTAAATTTTAAGAGTGTTCAAAAAACATAGCCTGCCTCCATCCCTTGAAATTTAGTAATGAAATTTGAATCTTGTGGACAAATTCATTCACATAATGCGTTTGAGACCGGGGTATGGATTACAATTCGTCATAAGATAGACTTCCGCAAATTACAGCATATCAAAATAGCAGCTAGAAACAATTTTCATTTTTAAATCTATGTTTAATTCAAATGGTTTTTAGTTTCAAGTTTGCGTGGAAACTCACTTATCATAAATTAATAAATGAAAATATTAGTAAAATGCTTATTATACCAAAACCCATATATGCAAATGTTAATTATTATCGCGTTGTTTCTTTGACTGGAGGAATGTGTCGCCTCCAATAGGTTTCGTCCCCAAGACGTATCGGTCCTACTAAACACCGCAAATCGCGCAAAGATATATATAACTATTGTGAATTATATTAAATACAGTAAAACCTGTTATGAGAGACCACCCCTTCTGCCAACAAAATGCGGTCTCTCAAGACAGGTGGTCTTTCATAGCAGGTTTGTACAAAAATACGTTTCCAAGGTCCAGTTTCAGAACAATTTCAAGAAAAATAACCACAATCACTGTACATATATTCTATTCTTTAAAAAATATTGTATGCATTCATCTAAAAACAAAATTATATTGTAATAAATATATACTTCTATCATTAAACATGAAATCACATTTACATTCGAAGATCACATATTTTAGCATATGAAATTGTTTCTGAATTACTCGTTTTCCTTTATAACAACATAAATTTGTTTTACCAACGTTTAAACTGCTTTTTTGCGAGTGGTCTGCACTTTTTCACTTCTTTCAGTTACAATAATTATTTTCTCCAGCATTAAAATTTGTCTCTTTTTAGTTGGAGGTTTGTCCATTGTTATTAAAATTCTAGGTGTTAAAATTATTAGTGCTCAGTTGTAATATCGAACGTAAAGACGGTGGCTGTGGGAAAATATGAAAAATCTATACATGTGCATTGCATATCTAACAATTAATAAAAAAAAAGAAACCCGAAACAATCATCTCATCCAGAAACATGACCATTTACTCAGTGACAAAAGTCAACGGCTTCATTAAAAGATGACATACAGGGATTAACTCTGTAAGCAAAGTGTGTAACCCGGTCACACCAACTTGAATAGACGACAGCTTTGTGATTGGGATGTCATCACTTAACATGGGGGGGGGGGGGAACAAATATCACAAGTCTTGAGCATTATCAATCGAATCCCACAAATGATTCTCTCTTGCTGGTTTAATAGCCAATGACCTTGTTCACCCCCGGCAATACCGATTAACTCGAGACAAACAATATATGCGGCCACTTTGTCAACTTTGGCACTTCAATGGCATTTCATGACATGTACATTAGCCTGGTTTACGGACTGTAGCATCTATCACCGGTAGCAACAATCCTTTTTTTTTAAATATTCCTTTTATGTTTGTTTTTGATCAGAACAATCAATACTAATCAAGCGGTCGTTGTAATAACTGATTACATAAAGGTCACTGGTGTCTGTCTGTTCTCGCGATACAGTTGTCATAGGGATGCCAGGTCCTACAAGAGCCGGGAAGCAAGTTAAGTGCGGGAATAATTAGTCTGGTTCCCTGCTTTGTATGCTTTCTGCGTTCCTCACCCCTATATGAATAACGGAGAACAACACAAGGAGCATACGAAGTAGGGAACCAGGCTAGGAAATAATCTACATATACTTTAGTCTGGTTTACGACAGAAACTATAAATCACTATAAGCCTAGCTAAAAAAATTCAGAGATCGGTAGCCAGCCTATTTTTTATTTTTATTTTGTTTTAATATTTAGAACGGTATGAGCGGTCATTCTTACAGGGATTAAATAAAGGTTGGTGGAGTTTATCCTTGTTTTTTTGTGATGCGGTCATTCATAGCAGTGTCGAAATGCATATTTTGCCAAGAAATCGCGGTCGCTGGTCGCATTCAGCAGGTGGTCGCTCATAGCAGAGCATCTATATAATAAAATCGATCCGTGCATTACGATTGTGGCCGTACATGACAGGTGGTCACTCATAGCAGAGGTCACTCATGACAGGTTCTACTGTATTAAATCATGTACTTTCTCAAACATTTTCTTCTTATCATTATTTGCACATTATTGTAACATTCTAAAAATATTTAATTATGGTTAGTTTAATGTAAGTGTATACAAATATCTTCCCAAATGGAGGTTGAATTTTCTTATTTAGACATTTTAAAGTAATAAACATACCAGTTAAAACTGTCATGCTCTATAAACCCTTTTTGAGATGCAGTGAATTTGGAATTTGTCTCCCAATTACCAGTCAATCATTATGGTGTGCGTAGTAAATCCAACATTTTCTTTTGCAATTTATGCGGCAAAAACACCATACAACAATAGTAAACATTTGTATTATCACTTGGTATGACTTTGTCAGGCTTTGTATGCCTTTCTTATGAAACATTGAAAGGTTTGTTGAGTTTGTCAACCTGTGTTTCTATAATCAGTCAAATGAACAGTTTATAAAATAACAAACATTTCAAATATTGTTTTGTTCAGACTTTATCAGTACTTTATCATTATTTATAATTATATTGAAGCTAGTCCTTCCGTTTGGTTAATTTATTCATCAATATAATTTACAATATACATTTGTCTAATATGACTTTGCACGACTCTGTCAGGCTTTGTGTGACTTTGTCAGGCTTTGTATAATTAGGACATTGAAATATTGCATTTTCTTTCGATAATCATGCAGATGAACAATTTATCAAATAATAAACATTTTACATACAATTTTGTCATTATTCGAATTCAAACTTTGATGCCAAATTTTATTCAGTTATTTGATTCGGCATAATGATTTTGAAAACTAATCTTTCAGTCCGGCTACTTTATTTATCAATATAATTTACAATATAAATACACTCGACTAATATGACTTGTATGACTCGGTCAGGCTTTGTGAGGATTTGTCAGGCTTTGTACGACTTTGTCTGGCTTTGCGTGATTAGGATATACTGAAAAATTGCATTTTCTTTTGATAATAAGTTAAAAGAACAATTTATAAGGTAATAAATACTTTACATATGATTCTGTGAGACTTTGTTATTACTTTGTCATTATTCGATTTCGAACTTTGTCGCCCAAATTTCGGTCATTTAAATCTGCATAAATATGTCTTTCGGCTAAGTTAATTGATTCATCAATATAATTAACAATATAAATACACTTTTTAAATCTGGCTTTGTGTGGCTTTGTCAGGCTTAGCAATATTTAGTAGGACCGCTTCATTACAGCTGCCATAAGATGGAAATTAGTAGAAAATATTAGGACAACCTAGCATGGTTGGAACTACCGAGGGTGCAGACTCGTGTCTTCCCTTGTGTTATTTTGTGACAGGTTGGACCCAACCCACACACCATTCTTTCATTGATGGATACTCTAGTCCTACAACGTTACGTATCACATAATGTTTTTGTTTTGGTGCTACGTCTTACTGCCTAAATAACGGCCTTGTGTAGCGTGTTCAAAAGTCGACTGACAGGAGAACGAGGTAAAATTATCAGCAATATCTCACTTGTCAACCCATACGGTCACTCTTCCACAAATTTAAATCTAATTGATTATATACACTTTATTGTGATAGGACTTACAATGTACGACTAATGGATATTCTAATTTTCTTTGTAATGAGCCCCTGTGCCCTCGACCTCCAACCTGCAATGAACGGTGCATTACCAATAGCATTTAACACAACCAAGATTTTGGCTTACGCAATAAAAAAAAACAATGTTCAAAGAATTATGTTCATTATGCTACAGACTTGATCAGGCCAAAAGCAAAAAAAAAAACACAAAATAAGATTACTTCTACTGATTTTCCTTGCATTTTCATCCAAGTCTGAAAATCTGTACATGCTCTACATGGCTTTCCTCCCAAGTCTTTTAGTCCAAACTCACCATGCGTACCACCTGCCGAAGCCATTTGGAAATCTTTGTCATATAGATGTTTATTTTTTCGGGTCTCACTCTAAGCGTTTGCAGGATCAGAAAGGAATAATCTTGGTGACATAGAGGCATATATTATGTTATTTATCAGGTAAGCATCCAATCAATGCTAATTCATTTGATCAAGGTCAAAATGGCGAGCTACAACTACAAGAAATATAGGAAAGCTAATTTGGGAAACAAATTGAGATTTTTCCTTTCCGATGACAGTCTTCAAGGTCTCATAATTTAAAAAGAACGATAGCTTAAGGGAATTCTGTCAAAATTGAAAATTAAACATACGGCTTTGCTGAAACTGAAACACAAGCAGACTAGCTTTGACCACAGGAGTCTGACTATAGTCTGGATATACATCCCCGTTTGTTTGTACCCCCATGCCGATCTCGATAACGAAAACGTTTAATGTGATAAAAAGTGCACAGAACTAAGTCAATTGAATCATTGATTTATAATTTCTAACCTGACTGTGACCAGAATGGCATTAATAATGGCATCCCCTTGCACCTTTCATGCTTAACGGACTTTCCATACTAACACGGCGCCATATTGCGTACACTATGGGGTAGTTTATTTCCATCAGACAACATAATGACGTAGTTCATCCTATTCGGTAACTGCCGGATAATTCCGTATATTACCATAACGTTGAGAGTTTGGAATTATATCCGTTTGCACACATGAACATAGAAATTAAACCGCTTGTTAAATCCACGTCAAAGGCAAATTTGTTGTTGTCATTGTTTTCCTTTGCTTGATTCAGCATTGTAAAGATCGGAAGCAGATGACATATGTATGTACATCTGTAGTTGTGCACACACCCCTTTGCTGAAAATGGACTTGTCCAGGAACTGGAAATGGATCTCGAGCATGTCCATCTATTATATTGAAAACTTCCGTTAAGCATGAAACGCGCAGACAATAACAGTGTTAGAGCCATTCTACTCACAGTCAGGTTAGAAATTATCAATCAGTGAATGAATTGACTAAGTTCCTTGCATTTTTTATCACATTAAAGGTTTCCGTTATTGAATTCGGTAGGGGGGTACAAACAAACGGGTTGGTCTAGTCAGAATATAGTCCTACAACGTAAGACACATCACCCGATATTTTTGTTCTGGAGGGTGATGGGTCTTACTGCCTAACTAACGGCACTGTCTAGCGTGTTTTGATGTCGACTAACAGTGTAACGAAAGTCAAATTTTCAGAAATATCACACACAACTGCCAACCAATAACGATGCTTTTCTACAAAGTAAAGTTATAATGTTTTTGTCAGACTTTACTTACCCTGATGTCTTTTCTCTAATAAATCCAAAGTCTCACAAAAGAAATGGACCTGTTTTCAAGTTTCGTTGGCCTACATTTCAGTTGGCTGGAAAGCGATGAAAGCCGGGAATGCCGAAATCAGGTTAAGTTGAAATATTATTCTTTAACAAAACGAATAAAAATATATTATGCCTATTGGAACTGTAAGCAACGTTTCATTTCATTCAAGAAACATATCCCCCCACATGAACCTACTTGAACATACTTCGGCTTACCTCAACTACTATCGCATTACAACAAATTCAAATGTATGTCAGTGGAACATAAAAATGCAACCATTTGCTAGCATCATATTTAGATTCATCCATGGATAAAGACAGCACAGTAAGTATATTAGTTACACATAAATTAGTGGAAGAGTGTTGATATAGGCTGCCAAGTGTGTGAAGTATTCCTGCAACTTTGACTACTCGTTCCAATGTCAACCGACATCGGAATAGGCTATGCAAGGATGTTATTTGGGTTGTAAGACATAGCTTTTAAACAGAAACAACATGTGCTATGTCTTACAGTGTAGGACTAGAGTCTGACGTTTTATCAATAAAATTCGATGAAATATCTGACAACACGATATCTCCTTATCGGTGCTATAAATTAACACAAGGAGTGCAAGCATGACACAAGCCTCCGCTCTATTCAACTTTTGTCACGTGTCTTTTATCGCATCAGAATTGCCAAAAGACTGAAAAGCTACACATATCCATTCAAAATACAGTAATGTACCAACGCATAACTCTCAGACGGCCATCGCATAAATCTAATCTGACGAATTAACCTTTATTTTCAACATTACGGTCACAAAGTCTTTCTGCAGGACTCCATCAGTATTAATAAGGTGATTTTGTGTTGTAAGAGATTTCATCGAACTTTATTGATTAAACGTTAGACTCCTGTGCTATGACATATACCACCATATCGGTCTGTTCTGTGTGTCAGGTGATTCTGCGCAACAATACGTCATTTTTGTAAATATTGGATCATGTGTTCTGTTTGGTTGAAAATCCAATTTGTGTCAAGAAAGAATAATCGACCTTTAATAAAGGAAAGTGATGTCGACATGAAGATCCACTCCATGATCTTCTTGTACTTGAACTTGTAACCCCAAGAATCATACAAACAAATACACCATTTAAAAGATAAAAATGTTTACCTTAGAACAATACTACATCTTAATCCAAGTTCCTCCTACTTCAAGAAGTTGTCGCACACATACTTTATTGTCTGCTATCAACTTACCGCGCGAGTGGATTCTCAAGAAATTACAGTTTTATAGTCAGTTTCTAAGTTCTTTAGTATTTTTTTCCATAAACGAGATGTAAACACATTGCATCCCATTCATTATTGTTTCCATTCGTCTTAATGGCTTATTTTTATAAAATGTTGAACTTTTACTAATTGTTTTAGATCAGTTTTGTTTGCTTAATTTCTCTTGCCATTTAGTGGCATTATTACATTGAATTTTGTAAAACCAGCTATAAACCTGACCTAGTTCCTCAGCTGAAATGCTGACAGAAAGAATCCAAAGCAGTCTTTCATTTCCATAACCCAGTGCATTAACATTACATCTTTTCAAAGCCATGTGCAGAATAGGCCGACATCCTGCGAGTCATGAAAACACAGGGGCAGTATTCCATGTGTCCAAAATTAGTATTATTTTGAACAGAATATTCTGGTGACATTTGCCTTGTTTCAAATGGTAAGCATTGCAGTATTTTATTTTCTTCAATTGGTCGAATTCGGTATGTGTTTTGTGGCAATATTGGTGACGGAAATCTTAGATGCACAGAAAAGCCCGACAGCAGTGTAAATAGTTCCATATCTACAATACTGACATCAAGATTATAATATGCACTTACCTGAAAAGACGTGTGCATATTTTTTTAATATTCATGATGCTTTTGGTTTTAAAATCAATAGGGGTACAAACAAACGAGAGGTTAAACGAATGCTATAATACTCTAGTCCGATCAGTTTGTGGCGATACTTTCATAGAGGTGAATACATGTTTACAAACACAAACATAGCTATAATATTTATGCACCTTCCTGTTTGTTTATACCCGCCTACTGATTTAGAGAAAGGAAATCGTCAAGGATAAAAAACATACACAAAATTTAGTCATTTCATTCATTGTTTTATATATTCTAACCTGTCGCCAAGGGTTCGACTTTCTGGCATTTCAAAGTAAACATAAGCTTTCGATCTAAACAAGCAGACAGACTGTTTCTAGAACAGTACATTTCAGTAAAATCTGTATCATTTGCATCCATAAAACAAATTGAACAAATAAAAAGGAACTCTTGTATATATGTGTTCAAAGAGGTGTAACTCCAATATTTACAGAATTATTGAGATTATCAAAGACAGTGAACTACATCACATCAGTTACTTGAAAGCATAGGCTTGCCCATGCAAATATAGCACCTGTGTTATTAAAGAAACTCCCATTTGATTCAAAACACCAACAACTTGACAGTGTTTGGGACTGCCTGGCAACAGGCCGGTCAGAATTTATAAATCAATGAAAGAAATGACTCAGTTTGTGCATCTGTTATATTTTTGATGCCTTTTGTTTTTAAAAGTGGTTGAGGGTACAAACAGATGGGAAATTTGTGTAAATTCTAGAACTTCCAGCTGCTTAGACAATGTGCTTATGAGAAAATATTTTTTAAAAACACAGTGTATAATACATAAATAGTAGTGTCCACTTATCAGAATTTATAGTGTGGTACCAGAAATGGCACAGCCATGTAAAATTTATTTCTTCAGTTGATCACTTAAAATATTTTATTTCATAACTGTTTTTTCATTTGGGAGATTGTACTATACAATTTTGTTTTTACTTTTGTAAATGCTTAATTTAATTCCTATTGTTAATCAATATGACTCTTTTGTCCTTTAACACAATATTATCTTAAGACTGTAGGAAACAGAAATTTATAGATTTAAAAAGGTTGCAAGCTTAAAATGAAAATATGTTAAAAAGGGAAGCATTTTTTAACTGAAGATAAGGATGGCATTTGTTTCTGTTAAAGTTTTCAAGAGTCCAGCTTTCTCATTATGTTTTAAAGCAGCTAACTCAAATATAAAGTTATAGGGCTGGGTTATTGAAAAAATGCAACAAATAATGTTAGTCTTGTAAAAGTAAATGGCTACAGTGTTAAAAGTTTGTAAAAGTAGAAAGTAACTGAGTCGGCTGAAAAATGTGAACTTTGCCTTCCTCTGTTAGAAAAGTGAAAACTACTTTGCCCTGCAATTCTTTTAGTCACACAATGACTGTGGTTTGTAACCCAAGACTAAATAAATTTTTGAAGTATTGATACCAGTTATGCTGACAATTTCTTGCACATTCGCAGAAGTGTGTTTTAATAGATAACTGACCATTAACCTTTTCCCGAACTAGATATCACTGCTTGATTTCCTGAAGATAGGCCTCCTGTATTATTTGTTGATGAAACTATAACTTCTGTTTTGAAATGTAATCATCAGTATGTAAATAGTAATTTGTTTTTTTTAAGAATATAATCAGGGAAGAGCTCTTTCTAATTTAATTCCTTTTAAAATAAAGATTTTAACTGTCATGTTTACGTTATTTTCTTTATAAAATTAGTTTGAAACCATAAGTGAACCTGTAATGGCAAACATTGCTGTGTTTGTGAAATACCACTTCATTAGATTGTCTGTTTTTGTAAATAATTGGGTAAATAGATCACAGAAAATATATAATAATTCACTTAGAGCAAAGTCTAAATATTATGTGATAGAAGATTTAGCCTAAATATTTAATCATGTAGGTCAGAAACACATGAGACAATGATATTTTGTGGAATTTGAAAGAATGCTGTAAAGTCAAGGTTGTTTATTGACATCATTAATTTTTGTGAAAATATAAAAAGATAGTAATGCAAATACTATTTAACCTATTGCATGTCATTCCTACCCATATGTAGACAAATAATAAAGCCCTAAATTTGCAGTCCTGTCAATGGATTGTTGTAACAAAGCTAGAAGGTGATTGATTATATTAAGAAAATCCTCCTTTCTAAAAATAGATGCACAATGGCACAATATTTGTTCTTGGTTGTGACAGTTTGGTTGAAAAGAAGGGTCTAGTTCAGTCATATATTGACTTTTAATGCTTAAGTGTGTTGTCTATAAAAAGTTAACAGTTTATCGGCAACAATGAAATTACGACGAATGGTATGGTATGAAGTCACTTGTGCATTTTCTCTATTTGCATGTTACAGGGTTGTTTCCAAGGAGTTTAGAAATCTTTTTGACTGCAATTTGGTAGTTTATTAAGCATTTTTACCCACTTGCAATTACAAGACTCTAATCTATTTACTCCTAAAAGTTAAATTAGTTATAATGTATATTTTCTGCTGTGTTTATTTAAAGTCGTTAGCTCAAAATTCACTGTATGTATCTCAATCCATACAGACAAGTATGAATACAGTGGGTTGAATATAATAATGTATATACATGTACAAAATGTGTTTATAATAAACATATAATGTAAATATTTCAACTTGAAAATGAAGTATTGCTTAAAACTAATGTTAAATGCATGCTGAGAAATAGATGATATAATTAAAATTAAAGTAAGAGCAAGAAACACACATGCACACATGCACACACACAGTCACTTCTCCCTAAAACTCAAATCAAACTTGACCCCTGCTATTATCACTGTGCTAGGAGAGGCATATTTTCAAATTAATATTAAAATCTAAAAGTAAATCATGTTTTTTTTTGTATTGTAAGTAACACTGATCAATATCTTCAGCATACTTTCAGGTCAAGTTTTAGATCCCCTAATGAGCCCATGGTATGGCCATACAGCCATTGCGCATTGTGTATTACACATCCATCACCAGTTGCTATTTTTAACAAGTTCTCAAAAACCACATTTCCAATTTTGACAAAATTTGTCAAAGAGCATCCTGGTACGAAAATTTTTACATGTGATATTGCTCTACCAACAGATATGACCTCCATTACTAAGGTAGAAAAAAAACAAAAAACTTTAAATGGCATTTTTTTTTATAAAACTGCAAAATAGAATTTTGATCAAATTTAATAGAAACAACCTGGCATGGATGACCTTTCAGATTGATACTAATTATGACAATCTACCCTCAGATAGGCACTATTAAATGACCTTTTTTTAAAAATGTCTCAACAGATTTGACCAAACTTGATAGAAAGTATCCGATATTGAAATCTTTTTTCCAATTGTATGAAAGATATCAGTCTGCCTTCAACATAGAGAAACTTTATACAACTTCAAAGCAGAATTTGATGATGTTTCACAGAAAGCATCATATTATGAAGACCTTTCAAATTTGTTCAAATGATGAATCGTAATAATTAAATATAGCTACTGTTACTAAAAGTATGAAAACCTTTAAAAGACTCCTCCAGACTTATTGAATAATATTGACCAAATTTGATATAAAACATAAGCATTTCTGCTAGAGTTGTGCTACTACCGGTACCTGTTAATAGCAAGGATGGAAAAAGTCGGGTCAGTACAAGACCAAATTTTACTGGTACTTGTGCTAATCAACCAGTCTCATCAATGTATGGTTTATCACTTGCATAGAGTGGAGAAAATTATGTTTTGAACAATACTTTAGAGTAAGAAAATGCAATGAATGAGTTACTGACCTTTGCAGGAGCTGTGTTTGTAATGGACAGCATCACAAGTCAGCACCATGATTATGTATAGTTCGTTCCAAACAGCATCACAAGTCAGCACCATGATTATGTATAGTTCGTTCCAAACAGCATCACAAGTCAGCACCATGATTATGTATAGTTCGTTCCAAACAGCATCACAAGTCAGCACCATGATTATGTATAGTTCGTTCCATCACAAATTGTATCCTGTGAAGTTATCAGATCAGCATCATTAAATGTAGCTAAAAGTACACAATTCATTTCACATGAAGTATTTAAAATGAATTAGGTACTTTTACCTATATTTAATGATGCTGACCCACGAAAATTTACCAAGTTAGAGATCAAATAAAATTTGCATTGCTGTGTGGAACAAATTATAGTCTAATCCCATTCCAATATCATCACTGTTAGTCACCAACTTAATCCATTAACAATCAACAACTTGGTACAGAGTAAAGTAAATAGTTAAAGTGTTTCCATGCACCACATAGAACATTTAATTTTAATGGCTTGGTGTGAGTGAAAGCTTTCAACTTGAGCATGGCTGGATCACTTGACTTACAGTCATCTATAAATGAAAACCAGTAAAATCGAAACTATGCCAGTTCCCTAGCCAAGAAACATGGTTATTAATTTGTTTTGAACAAGCATAAATATAAGCACCAATGTTATACCCCTCCCCAAATTAAAACTCCATCACAACATATCTTGATGTTCAAGCATTTATTACACTACTAAAAGAATATTGGGCTGCGAGTGGCCGAGTGGTCTAAAATGCTCTCTGTTACGGATCACTGCCATCTTACCTCTGTCTGCGTGGGTTCAAGTCTAGGATTCGGCGAATATGGATATGTGAGAAAGCTTTCCAGTAGCTTCTCGTGGGTCAGTGGTTCTTTCTGGGGATTTCTCGGTTTCTTCCTCCACCATTAATACTGGCCACCATGTATTGCCTATCGTGTGATGAAAAATGGCGTTAAGCCCCACAACAACAACTAAAAGAATATCAGTGATAGTTTTTGAGTCCCAATGCAACTGTTTCATTGTTGATGCTAACACATAGAATTGAAATATGTAATTGCCTATTGAAATGGAAACTCCTTGTTTTTTCATTTCTTTGCAGTAGTTCTTGATTTCTCCATGCTTGAATTTGAAACATGTGCAATAGAAGGCAAAAGAGCCTTTGATGAGTAATCCTTTGAAATTGGGACGTTATGTTCGTCTTCATCTGCAGTACATGTACTTGGAACAGGCGTAGATTTATCATTAGTACTTTGTAATAAAGTAAGAACTTATCGATCGCAGTGCCATGATTACAGATTCTTCAACGCAGAAAGAATGAAGCAGAAAGTGACTGCTTGGATTAACATCTGTGAATCAGAAAGAGGAGTGCTTTAATTTGTATTTTTTCATCTTAAATCAAGTATCAAACCTTTGCAATCCATCAAAGAGATAAGCTGGCTCTCCTTCAGGTGCTCTGTTGTTGCTGACAGTCACTGGTCAAAGCCGGTAGGGATATAGGGCTTCAGTTGTATGAAAGAATAAGTCATCTCAAAGAGTGCTTAACAGATACTGAACAACAGAAAGAATCCTGGCATAGAGACATGAGAGGGCTTTGAAGTTTGATGGTGATGTGCCACCATGACAGAAAGCTTTGCTCCATAAACCACTTAACAGAATGTGATCATTTTTGACAGAAATCATCCTGGTATGAAGCGCTTTCAAATTTGTATAAATGATACAAATATGGCTTTGACAACTAAATATATGAAATCTTTAAATTACTTCTTAAAAATTGCAGAACAGAATTCTACTAAACTGGACTGAAAGCATGATTGTTTGAAGGTCTTTCAAGTTGATTCAGATGATGCCAATCCACCATCACATATGGACACCATTACTATAGATAGATAAACATTTAAATGACAGTGCTCATTTGAATGTGGACACATTTTTAAATTAAGCATCCTGGTGTAGAGGGCTTTCAGTTGATGTAAAACTGCCCTCAAGCATGGCCATAATTAAAAAATAAATTTTTAGAAATTTCTTCACAAGAACTTCTCAACAGAATTTGACCAAATTTTGACAATAATTTGGCATAGAGGGCTTTTGGTTTTATGCAAATGGTAATCTACCAAAAATGTAGACATTGTTGCCCAAAACTGAAAAACATGAAAACAATTTCTTCAGGAATGCTACTAAACAGAATTTAACCAAACTTTGCAGAAGACATCTTTGCATAAAAAGCTTAGATAATTATAAAATCATACCAATCCACCTTCAGATATGTCTGCTGTTATTAAATTTAAAAGAAACTTGAAACAATTTTTTATAAGAAACAAGTCAGTATAAATGAACCAATTATGACATAAAACAGTATGGCAATAAGTTCCTTCAAATTTATACAATAAATGTGGCATTTATTACGAAAAGTGTCAAATTCTTTGGATAACGTTTGATAAACAACTCAACAGATTTTACAGAAAGTATTCTGGTATGAGGGACATTTAGATTTATACAATAAATGCCAACTGCCTTTGTCACGTAAACTATTACTTAAACTGTCACTTAAACTAGAAATATTTTCCAGTACTTAAACAAAAAAAATGAACAGAATTTTGGTAGAATTCAATAGAAATGACCTTGTTTGAATGCCTTTAAGAGTTATAAAAGTGAGGCTGTCCTGCACTCAAATATAACTGCTGTTGCTAAAAGTACATGTAGATAAAGATCTACACTATTTTATCTCGATAAACTGCTGAGCAGACTTTTACCAGCTAAGCATTTCTGCCTAGGCACCCTCTGTATTGTGCCAGCAAATATTGATAAAGATACAAAAACTAGATAAACTTTGAAATAATTTTTTGTATAACATGTCCAATCAGTAGCATCAGAAGAAATGCATCATACTGACACAGATTGCTTGGCGAACAGCTCTTGCATATATCTGTTGGGCATTTGTAAACCAGGTGAGCAATCATAGACTTACTTGAGCCTCTTGTTTAGTGTATAGATAGGGTTTTTATATATTTCTTTTATTTCATTGCAGGCTTTCCAGTATTCAGGCGTTTTTGTGTTGAAAGACCAGAGCTTGTAGGTTCCATTGCATTGCTAGGATTTAGTAAGTAACCTCTGTGCTAAATATAAAATTGTGTATTTACTTATTAAATGACAATTATAACACTTGGCCTAGATTTTGGTCTGCCTGAAACAAATGTAATCATCTTGCTGAGTCTACCAAGGGTATGAAGCTATTCATAGGGAAATGAAAACCTATCAACAAGTGAAAATTTCACAAACACGTTTGCGAGCTTCAACACACTTAAAAACACTCTTGATGGCCAGATATTTAGTTTCAAGAGATCGTAAATTTGGCAGTTGTTTTGTGCAGCCATTGGTAGCCATCGTAAAGATGAAGTTACTTTTTTCCTATGAAACCGGAAATGTACATTGCACAATAAACGTGTTCAAATACAGGAGTTATGTTTTATCCATAAAATGTGACAAAAATTTGTGAAGTCAAATAACCTTATCTGTATAATGTTGTATATTTATAGTACAGATAAGGTTATTTTGTGTTGTCACACATTTTCATTTTATTTTGTTGATAAAACAACAGACCCCCATTTTCCAATCTTTGATATTGTAAGAATATTCATATGATCAGATTCCAATGTTTTTATTCAAGTTTGGTGCTAACATCTTTTATTGAAGGAGGCATTGTTTTTATTGAAGATTGTAGCCTGTTTGCTTTGAAGAAGGGTGCATAACATTATCAAAGTTGCCATGAAAGGCCAAATTTGGAGGACCAAACAAATACCCATTTGTTAATGTGACAGCAACATTAAAGTCCAGTGGCAAACATCAAATAATTAGTAAAGCAGAACAAAGTATGGGTCAGAACTGGCAGGTTGTCAACATAAATGATTAGAAGACAAAAGATTTGTTCAGTTTGGAGCCAGCAGCTTCTGTTGCCATGTACATTTATTTTTTATTTTGACATCTATGTAAGCATGACAAATTTGATAGTAATAATAGACCATGGGTCCAGGATTTTGCATTTTCATTGACATAGGTGGCTGGTTGACATAAGTGATGTTGGCATAAGTGGATAGGTCTCTACTATCAGAGTTTCCTTGGATGTTTACATTATTGCAATAAAGTTTTATCATGTGCTCAGATAACTTATGAAAAACATTAACATGTTTAAATATATGGTTGACCAGAAATGAACTGCACCATGGAATTTTTAATTCTGGATCTTACTGTCATTTAACGTTAGTGTACACTCATTATCTACCAGCATTTTTTGTAATAAATACCTATGTTATTTTTAATTACTTTTTCTTTCTAAACTAACAAATCATTAGTTAAATGACAAATTGCGTTTGCATAAATTTAGTCTCTCATTCTTTCAACCTGAAAATAAATTAAATCTTTCTCATACAGATAAATTTGACCAAACAGATACATTACAATAACAGCTGTCAGACACTTACATCGCAACATGGATAATTACCATAAGCTTTGAATGTTCATTGCCAGATACATTGTTTTAAAATAGAAATTCATTGCTGTCTTTTTATCACCTTTCATGACTTTGTCCATTGCTAGTGCCAGCATAGACATGGATGGACAGCTGCTAATAAAAAGTTGTAGGCATATTTTTATATCTTTCTTCTAACAAAAAAGTGCACCCATGGGGATGCACGTAGTCAAGATTTGGAGGGGGATAAGACAAAAAATTGTGAGGAAACCATTGAGTCAGCATTTTACATACAATACTGACCCCTCTTAGACAGATGGTTGTATAGACATGGGATTTTCACCAAATGACTTGTGCTATCAAGTTGGACCTAAATGAAAATGCTGCTATTCTGATATCTAATATGACTGCTCTCATGAAGACCTTGTTATTACTACTTCTCAGTGGAAAGTCATCCACCAGAAGACTCTTTATGATGTCTAGTTGATTATAACTTAAAATGGTGCAGATCAACCTCTAGTATGGTACCCATTTTAAAATCTGAGAATCTTGCTATCACTACTCCTCCTAAATGGATAGAGGTTTTTCCAAAATACTTCTAATGATGTCTAGTTGGCCCTAAACGCCAATCATAATTTAGTGTGGCTGCTGCAACAGCTAATTTGAAAATCTCAGTGCTCAAAAGGTCCGAGATGATTTCAACACTCAGCTGCAGTCACAAAGTATAAATGGTCTTGTCTTCCAAAAGAAAATCTTGACTTTTTCAAATTTATGATATGGGGTCCTGAGCCTTCACCACTCACTGCCATCTCAACTCTTTCCACATTGGTTTGAGACTTGGGCTCTGCCAATGTGGATATTTGAGAAAGCTGCCAGTAGTTTCCCATGGGTAGGTGGTTCTTACCAGGGTTTTCCGGGTTCTTCCTCCACCAATTATCCTGGCCACCATGTATAACCTATCTTGTGCTGAGAAATGGCATTAAACCCAAAAACATGAACAACAATAAATTTATGATGTAATAGAGTGTATTGTCTTATCAGTGGCCTAATGATCAAATTACAGTGAATCTCTCTTATCAAAGAAAGTTTCTTGGTGAAAGATATCTTTTTTTTCTATTTCTCTTAAATTTATGCATTCTGTCATTACTGAGTTAAATAAACCTTTGTAACCTCAGGCACTACCCAGCACCAAAAGATTTTCTTTTTGGTACTATACCCAGGTTTGAGTTTCTGGTGGATTGGTTGACATATGATAGGTTTAAATAATTAGATACTTTGGATAAAAATCTTTTTTTGATCATGGGTTTCTTCATTTGCTTTAGTAGACAGGATAACAGAGTTTGCTTAACATTTGCTCTTACAGTATAATCACATTTTCTTTCCAGCTGTTGTGGCTATGGCAATAATATTTCCTATGAAGCTGCAAGAGGGTCCCAGAGAATATCATCAACGCTACAAGAAATATTACTCAAGTACGTACACAACTCCCTCGATAACTCGTGCCCAGATAACTCGCGAACCCGCTTATAACGCGGTGTCCTGCATGGCTCCCGATTTTTTTTCCAAAGAGAATATATTTTAAAATGTGCTGAACGTGAAAAAAATCATGATAAGAATTGGTAAATTGGTAAATTGAACCTTGATGCATGCCTTATTTTACGTAAATTTTCGTACACGAAAAAATAATTATTAATCATTAATTTTTGTAAAAACAAAATGGGAATACGGTATTTCGATCTTTTTGCAAACGTAAATCTTCTTAGTGGAAATTTTATGTCCGATAATTTAACGAAGTTTTCAAATAATACAAAGTGATATGTATGAAAAATTATGATACATTTAAGTAATTATTATTTTGATAACTGGATTGTGTACGAAAAATTAAAGGGTACGAAAAAATACATGAAATACTGTAGCTCATTTTATCATCGGAAATGGTGATTATTGCGCGTAAAGATAGAATCCATATTGTGAAATTTGTAAGTTCTAATAAGATATCACATATTATGTTTTTTTTTTTTTTTTTAGAGAAATAGTTGTCAATACACTGTAAATAAACAGTCTGGTGAAACAGCGATCAACGAAAAATTCTGGTCAATGCTAACAGGTGGCAACAGAGAATGAAATAAACACCAATTAAATGTCTTGCTATGTGAAATTCACGTTCTAATCCTTTAATTTCGCTTCAATGTAAACACTATAATCGCAACATATTCTCTTCTATGAAAACATGAAAAGAGTCAATCGACCGTCACATCGAAACCTGTGAGTACTTCTGTGAGAACCTAATTACATACCGGTTTTGTTTTGATCAACAACTTGGGGAACTGTTTATTGCATTAACAAATCAAAAGAGACCTGTGTTGTTTTATCACTTTGAATTTGTCTTTTGTATCAAATCAAGCAAGGGAAGTACAATTAAAAAAATTCAAAGGCATGCCAATAGCAGCATAAGTTCTTGTGGTCATTACCGTTCTCAAAATTCATTTTATTTGACCAATCAAAAATGGTTTCACATTTTTATGTACTTAACATCACTAAAGTATATAATATCAGTAATGTATCCTAATCATTTGTAAATGTGACCATGGAGAGCAAAGGAAGTAAGCGAAAGGTGTACTCGGTGACTGAAAAGCTGTGCATCATAGATAGGGTTCATAATGACGAAGCGAGATCCAACGTTTGCAATGAACTAAACAATTGCTGAGTTGACATTTAGAGGTTCGCTTGAGGATAAGCAGAAACTTTGGGATTATTTACATGATTTTGATTCCGATAATGGGATCAAATGAAAACGAGCGCGGACTGCAAATGATAGTGAATTAGATGATGCTGTGTACGCATGGTTCACACAGCAACGTGAACAAGGTGTTCCCATCTCTGGAACAATTCTCAAGACCCAAGCAGAAAAAATGGCAAAAAGTATGGAGAATGAATCTCGTTTTAGGGCAAGCCATGGATGGCTTTGGAGATTCCAGCGCTGACATAGAATTAAACGAAATTCATTGTCGGGAGAAATATGCTCATTGAATCAGGAAGCCGCATGTAATTATCCATACCAGCTCTGAGAGATAATCATCCGTGAACAATACACAGAGGCGGCAGAGAAATCAAAGAGTAACACAAAAAAAATGAACAGATGTTTTCAAAATGTGAAGTGATATTTGTCAAACGTGTCACAAACTGCAAGTATTATCGTGTTCTAATTTACGTTATTTTAAATTTGTAGACCCATTAAATTCATGTTGGTAATGGTTAACCCTTGTAAATTTATTTTTTTTTTTCATTTTACTTCTACCGCAATCAAATCTACCCATCGTTCCATCAACATTGTTTCTTCGAAATGAGTGTCGATCTTTTGTATAAAAAAGCCTGCTTTGGATCAAACAATAAAACTAGAATTTATCCAATTCAACACAAAAATTGTGACGTAGTACACAATGTGCGAAGTCGTACATGTGTTAAGCGAACGGAAACCATGTGGAATAATGTTTTGATGATCTCCTCAATATACTGTAAGTTATCCTGAAATTAATGTTACTCTGTGAGGAAAAAAGTAAACAAAGACCACCGCTATGTAGAGATATTTATTCACAGTTAATCTTAGCACGATTATTAATTGAGTATTCAACACCAACATGCCAACCCAACCCACGCCCTTTTTGCCTCTACGTCGATCCCTTTGTTAGTTTTGTTGTTTGTTATAGGTCCCTCGATAAATCGCGCCCTCGCTTATAACGCGGTCGATGTTTTTGGACCCCGTTGTGCGCGAGTTATCGAGGGAGTGGTGTACTGACTGGTTTTGGAAGCCATCAAAGAGACAATAAAATGTCCCAAACTACTGACTGGTTTTGGAAGCCATTAAAGAGACACAATAAAATTTCTCAAACTACTGACTGGTTTTGGAAGCCATTAAAGAGACACAATAAAACCTGTCCCATAATACTAAATGGTTTTGGAAGCCATTCAAGTGGCACAATAAATATTGGCTTCTCTTTTCTCAAAATATACCTTAGTTTGAGGCTCATCCAATTCCTCCTTTGCAACAACTTGCATCTGACTTTTCACCTTTCTGGCTTCTGCACCTGGAAAATAAACAGATGATGGTATTATCTTTCAAAATTGTTTGATGAATTTTCAACTGGTACGTCTTGAAGAAAAATCTCCATATTGTCCCCACAGATCAGTTACTAACCACTGGTACCAATTGCTTTGCATCGTTTCTACCAGGATTGAATATGAAGGTTACATTTCCGGTGTGTTGCACAGTGAAGTATGTTTCATTTCATTCTGATTCATGGTTATTGTTTCTTCAAATCCAGGTAAACAATGATCACCAATTAGAACTGTAACTTATTCAACATGTGAAACAGTAGTGCTTCAAAACCCAATCCAAACTGAAACAAACTGACAGATAAAAGTAGCTATGAAATGATCCCTAAAGAACTTAAATCGTACATGGGGAACAAGTTTGGAATGTTTCATTTTACACTGACAGTGACAGCGTCAACAGGATAAATCAAAATTAACACTGAATGATCATGGGAGCAGATTCCAAAATGCACATATTAAAATCACCTTGTTAATTTGTTAAATAGAAGGTGTTGTTGATAATTTCCTCTTCACTAACAGAAACAAGTGCTTGTCACCACAGCATTTGTCCTGCATCTGCCAGATGTACAATGTGATAGATTTAGTTGTTAGTCATCTTCACTACCACACTCAGATTTGTTCCAGATAAGATTTTCCTGGCGCGTTACAAATTGCAATATTTCTTCTGTTTTGAAGATTACAAAATGATCTCCAACTTCAGTGAAAATACAAAATACGATTTTTAGAAGCATGTATGCAGTGCAAAACAAAGGCTGTGGTAACCAAGGGAAACTAATAAAATGGCACTGCCTGAAATGACTAAAAGTTGAATCAAAATAACTGAAAACTAAGTTAGTTTGGATTTAAGGTATTTTTTTTTTTATCTTGCTATGGATGACAATGGCATATGAACAGATGAGTAGTCTGTGTGTAATCTGCAAACTGAAAATAAAACCAAACCATCAAAGCATAAAACAGCACCACCCTACCACTGACAGACCTGTAAACTGAAAATACAACCAAGATGTCAAAGCATAGAACAACACCACCATACCACTGACAGACCTTCAAATGATGAAAAGGCCATGAAGTTGATATGTGTATCAATAATGTATTGTATCGTAGGCTGCGCATTGTGAATTGTATTGATATGCAGCACAGGCCTATCGATTTATCCTAGTCATTTTATTCTCACTTGAGATTACCTTTTTAGTCTCACGTACATGAATATACATTGTCATTTCTGTTAAGTCATTTGTAAGAAGAACTTCCCAAATTTGCCCCAGAGAGCAACTATCTGTCCAAATCAATAGAACACTTAACACAGACATGGCAATTAGCATTCAATGTAAGGATAGAAGACTCATATACATCAATTTTAGCAAAAAATGTTTACGATGTTTCCACCTAAAGTGTTTCAGTTCCACAACTAAGCCTTCCAGTTGTTGGATATTCACGTGAAGTGATGATTACTGAATGCTTAATTCCAGATTCAATGTGCTTGTGATATTTGTATTATCTGATTTCAAACTAGACATAGACACATTTTCTTTAGAGTTAGGATCTCATCACATAATAAGAAACATTAACTCATTGAAGCTATTTTGCTCCATAAAAAATTTTGTGGTTGGATTATTTTCTGTCAGATGGATATCATTTACATTATCACAAGCTACATCTTGCTTTCATTTTTTAATGAAATCCAACTGTCAGTACAAATGTCAATTTAGGAAAAGCAGTCATAAATATTTTCATGATGGCCTTCAAAGTATCCATCAATGGGGTTATATCAACATCATTGTATACAGAAACAACTATATACTGCATGAAAGAAGCAATTTCTTTAAAAGTGACAATACAGCCATTCATTTGTGAAAAGCAGCTTTTACAACAATTTGTCTATTTTTGGGGCAGTGATATTGTCATATTTTAAATTAGTAATAACTAAATATAGAAAGAAGTGTTTTTGAGAAAATCATGTTATTATGACCATCCCAAAAAGAGAACAAGATTTTCAAGAAGGTGTTAATAGGATTGTCCTTAAAAGAGAATTACAGTCTTAATTTACATCCCTGTTTGTACCCTCTAATAATTTAAAAACTGAAAAGCATAAATGAGATAAAACTGCACAGAACTTAGTTCATTCACTGATTATTCAAACCTGATTGTGACCAGAGGTGCCATAATGCCATTGTCTGCATGTTGCATACCAAACTAAAGTTTTCAGTGTAAAAGACTATGCTTACTGGTCATTTCCAGTTCCTGGACAAGTCCATTTTCAGTGAAGGAGTGGATGCACAAATACACATGTATGTGGATAGAAGGTAAATACTACGTTATCTGCTTCCAAACTTTACAATGTCAAAGGTAAAGAATGACAACTACAAATCTGCCTTTCAAGCGGATCTAACAAGTGGTGTAATTTTCTTCTGCTGAGGGATATAGTTATCAACTTTGAACCTTGCAGTAATTTACAGAATTGTCTGGCAGTTACCGAATATGATGACCTATGTCACTCTGTTGTGTGAGAAAAATATACTCATCCATAGTGTAAACAATATGGCACCATGTTAGTATAGAAAGTTCAGTTCAGTATGAACCACAGAGTTGTTGACAGTTTTTGGTCCATCATGGTCACAGTCTGCTTAGAAATTATAACTCGGTGAATGAAATGACTGATCTGAGCTTTTTTTTTCATCACATTGACGATTTTCATAACTGAAATCAGTAGGGAAGTAACAAGAAACAGGAATTTATGCAAAAACTATAGTAAGAAGATTTTCAAGCTGGTGCTAATAGGACCAGCCCTAAAAGAGAACTTGTAATACAATTTTCAAGATGGTATTAATATGACTGCCTCTTAAATAAATCTAGTAATATGATATTCCTAAAATGGAACAAATCAGAAGATTTTCAAGATGGTGCTAATAGGACAAAGCCCAAAAATTGAACAAGCCAGATTTTCAAGATGGTGTTAATAGGACCATCCTTAATGGGAAGGAGTAATACGATTTTCAAGATGGTGTTAATAGGTCCATCCTTAAATAGGAATGAGTAATAAGATTTTCAAGATGGTGTTAATAGGTCCATCCTTAATGGGAAGGAGTAATAAGATTTTCAAAATGGTGTTAATAGGTCCATCCTTAAATGGGAATGAGTAATAAGATTTTCAAGATGGTGTCAATAGGTCCATCCCTAAATGGTTATGAGTAATATGATTTTCAAGATGGTGTCAATAGGTCCATCCCTAAACAGGAATGAGTAAAATGATTTTCAAGATGGTGTCAATAGGTCCATCCTTAAACGGAAATGAGTAATATGATTTTCAAGATGGTGTTAAATAGGTCCATCCTTAAACGGGAATGAGTAATATGATTTTCAAGATGGTGTTAATAGGTCCATCCTTAAACGGGTATGAGTAATATGATTTTCAAGATGGCGTTAATAGGTCCATCCCTAAATGGGAATGAGTAATATGATTTTCAAGATGGTGTTAATAGAACCATCCCTAAACGGGAATGTGTAATATGATTTTCAAGATGGGTACCATGGCCATTGTGTTCAAGATATGATTGGCACCAATTTAATTTATAATCATGAAACACTAGTCTTGTAATAAAACCCCTATGTCACTGTAACTATCCATTAAGAAGTAGTAGGTATAACCAGCAGTGTTTCCCTCTACACACATTTGTGAATCAGAGAAGCATGCAGGAGATAACTGATGAACACACCTTTTTGTGTTTGTGATGCAAAGGATTCACATAATATGATCAAGAGTTATTCAATATACAATGCTTATGATGACAGATGGCACTGTGTGTACTTTGAGCATAGGCATTGTTATGACTATCTTCCTCTAATCAATCTCATGAGCTCTCGTGCGATTTCCATCGAACTCAGCAAGATGTCAAACTAACCCCAATACTTGTCAAACTAGAAAATGATCTCCAGTTGGAAATGGCATGCACTCAGAATCACTAGCAAAGAAAGTGAAAGAAGCAGAACAAATGGGTAACTGTGGATCTAACTTTAATGAAAAATGGAGAAAATAATTCCCTTGACTAAAATAAAAAAAGTTAAAAATACTCCTTTAAATAAAAGGAAACTGAATAAAATTTGTCCATGAATGATCAACACATTTGTTTGTTACTTGTGCGTGTTGGTTTATTTGTATTTTTAGAGAGAGAGTATGTTGTGCAAGTCACAATTTCCTATTTCAAGCTGAAAAAGTATGGGTCAGATGAAAATTTGTCTGTAAAGTTTTGATTCCTACATTTTCCATTTGACCCCCAGATCTAACGCCAAGTTCCCAGTTCTGACACCAAGTATTTTTTTTAGACCCTCAACTTTACACCCCTGGAGGATACACTGAACCAGATTTTCAAACTGTCTACCACAGCGAATTCAAATTGTTACCCCCTGTTTGAAACATATTAGTCTCTGATAAAGTTCATGACTTTCTCTAAACACCAATTTGACAACATGGTACATTGCTATCTCCATGCACAATTGTGACACCATGATACATGACTGTCTCCAAACACCAATTTTGACACCATGGTACATGATTTTCTCCAAACACCAATTTAACACCATGGTACATGATTTTCTACAAACAAAAATTTCACAGTATATATGACTTTCTCCATGCACCAATTTGACACCATGATTCATGACTTTCTCCAAATCTGACACCATGATACATTACTTTCTCAAAACAACAAATTGACACCATGGTACTAATTTGACACCATGTACATGATTTTTTTCCAAATACCAATTTGACACCATGGTACATGATTTTCTCCAAACATCAACATCATTTTATTTTGATAAAGGCTATCACAGTATCATTCTGATAAAGGCTACTACAGTATCATTCTGATCAAGGCTACCACAGTATCATTTTGATAAAGACTACCACAATATCATTCTGATCAAGGCTACCACAATATCATTCTGATCAAGGCTACCACAATATCATTCTGATGGAGTCTACCACAATATCATTCTGATGGAGTCTACCACAGTATCATTCTGATCAAGACTACCACAGTATCATTCTGATCAAGGCTACCACAATATCATTCTGATAAAGGCTACCACAATATCATTCTGATCAAGGCTACCACAATATCATTCTGATGGAGTCTACCACAGTATCATTCTGATCAAGGCTACCACAGTATCATTTTGATAAAGGCTACCACAATATCATTCTGATCAAGGCTACCACAATATCATTCTGATCAAGGCTACCACAATATCATTCTGATCAAGGCTACCACAATATCATTCTGATGGAGTCTACCACAATATCATTCTGATCAAGGCTACCACAATATCATTCTGATGAAGACTACCACAGTATCATTCTGATGAAGGCTACTACAGTATCATTCTGATCAAGGCTACCACAATATCATTCTGATAAAGGCTACTACAGTATCATTCTGATGAAGTCTACCACAATATCATTCTGATCAAGGCTACCACAATATCATTCTGATCAAGGCTACCACAATATCATTCTGATGAAGACTACCACAGTATCATTCTGATCAAGGCTACCACAGTATCATTTTGATAAAGGCTACCACAATATCATTCTGATCAAGGCTACCACAATATCATTCTGATCAAGGCTACCACAATATCATTCTGATGGAGTCTACCACAATATCATTCTGATCAAGGCTACCACAATATCATTCTGATCAAGGCTACCACAGTATCATTCTGATGAAGTCTACCACAATATCATTCTGATCAAGGCTACCACAATATCATTCTCATGAAGGGTACCACAATATCATTCTGATCAAGGCTACCACAGTATCATTCTCATGAAGGGTACCACAATATCATTCTGATCAAGGCTACCACAATATCATTCTCATGAAGGGTACCACAATATCATTCTGATCAAGGCTACCACAATATCATTCTCATGAAGGGTACCACAATATCATTCTGATAAAGGCTACCACAGTATCATTCTGATGAAGACTACCACAGTATCATTCTGATGAAGGGTACCACAGTATCCAGTATCATTCTGATAAAGGAAGTGAATAACTAGGCAACTAGATAAACTGGTCCATTATTTTGCCATTTAGCGATGTCACATATGCCAATTATTCCTTCCCATGAAACATGCTGATGGACACTGGTGTTATCTTCTGTGTACATGTTTTTGTACCAATTAGTTTACCTATGACATCTCCTGACAACAGTGTCATTACCTGTGTCCTTACCTGTATAATGACAAATTTAAAAGTATATATCTTCTTGACATACCTTTCTTAGTGAAAATGCCTCTCATCAGTTTCAGAATTTTAGGCTGCTTTTTAGAAATGGCAGGTTTTGATGCTGCAGTTGGGACCTGTTTCATCTGTTCCTCCTTCCTTGCCTATAAATATGTTTACAAAAGAGTGAATATTCAACTTAAAAATGATGAACACGTTATAAACATTGTAATTAATGGTACTCTTACTTTAATATGAAATTGTCATGTGACCCAGTTTGACCATTTGTTTTAAATTCCTCCTAAAATATTCATTTCTAGGATGCAGGACATATGAAGTAAGAAGACCACAGCTTTCAGGTGCATCAATACACAAAGCATTTAATGCAAATGTTTAATGTGAAGCTAGTAATCACACAACCTAGTAGTTGCATCACCAGCCTAGTATTCACACAAGTTAGTACTCACATCACAAAAGCTAGTAATCACACAAGCTAGTACTTGCATCACACAAGCTAGTAATCACACAAGCTAGTACTCACATCACACAAACTAGTAATCAGACAGGTTAGTACTCACATCACACAAGCTAGTAATCACACAAGTTAGTACTCACATCACACAAGCTAGTAACCACACAAGCCAGTACTCATATCACACAAGCTAATAATCATACAAGCTGGTGCTCACAGCTGTACAAGCCAAGGGCTTATGGAATGTCATCAGTGAATCAGTTATACAAGCCAGGTGCTTAAGGAATATCACCAGCCAATCAGAGTTGCATAAGCCAAGGGCTTATGGAATGTCATCAGCAGATCAGAGTTGTACAAGCTAAGGGCTTATGGAATGGCATCAGTGAATCCAAGTTGTACAAGCCCAGGGCTTATGGCATGTCATCAGTGAATCAGTGTTATACAAGTCAAGGGCTTATGGCATGTCATCAGTGAAACAGGGTTGTACAACTAAGGGCTTATGGCATGTCATCATTGAAATCAAGAGTTGTACAAGCCAAGCACTTCTTAGGTGAAAAGTATTGGTAGACAACATTGCAATTATTATTTGGAATTTCATCCTGCTAATGAAAATGGAAAATAAAAAGGAAATAAAAACTTGTATTGCATCAAACACAAAATGTGCTTATACTGCAAAACACTAAAGGTGAGACAAATATAGGTTGTTAGACTTGTCTGAAAATGGAAGCAATATACTTGCTAGTAAACACCCATGGTAAACAACACTGATAGACACCTCAAGTGTATTATTTAATTTACCATCAATATTTTCAAATTATTAAATCCAAATAACTGTAGACACAAATATTGTGTAATAAACAGTTATTAAACATATAAGCACATGCAAGCCATATATGTATTTTTGATTGGGCCGAGAGAGTGAAATGAAAACATACAAATATTTTTATTTTGCATGTATTGTGAAACCTTTTGACCATGAAGCAATAGCTTGGCTATTAATTGTAAACCTCTTGGACCATCTAGCACTGACTAGAATACTAAACCGAAAATGTTTGGACCATCCAGCAGTGACTGGAATACTAAATGGAAAATGTTCAGACCATCCAGCACTGACAGGGATACTAAATAAAAAAATATTCAGACCATCCAGCACTGACTGGTATATTAAATGGAAAATGTTCGGACCATCCAGCACTAACTGGAATACTAAATGGGATGTGTTCGGACCATCCAGCACTAACTGGAATACTAAATGGGATGTGTTTGGACCATCCAGCACTAACTGGAATACTAAATGGGATGTGTTCGGACCATCCAGCACTAACTGGAATACTAAATGAGATGTGTTTGGACCATCCAGTACTGACTGGTATATTAAATGGAAAATTTTCGGATCCACCAGAAAACTGCAATGTTTGTTTCACCAGCTCTGAGATTGTCAATGTGGTACAGAATGATGTTGCATAAATCCAATTGTACATAGTGTGTCTGTCAGAAACTTCAGTCATCATGCAATAAATGTGTACAACGAAACATTCTACATCAATTCTGTTGTCAGAATAAATCAAATTGTACAGGGTGCGCCAGTCAGAAACTTCAGTCATGAAGCAATATATGTGTACAAAGAAACATTCTACATTAATTCTGTTGTCAGAATAAATAAATTATACAGGGTGTGCCACTCAGAAACTTCAGTCATCATGCAATAAATGTGTACAAAGAAACATTCTACATCAATTCTGTTGTCAGAATAAATCAAATTATACAGGGTGTGCCAGTCAGAAACGTCAGTCATCATGCAATAAATGTGTACAAAGAAACATTCTACATCAATTCTGTTGTCAGAATAAATCAAATTGTACAGGGTGTGCCAGTCAGAAACTTCAGTCATCATGCAATAAATGTGTACAAAGAAACATTCTACATCAATACTGTTGTCAGAATAAATCAAATTGTACAGGGTGTGCCAGTCAGAAACTTCAGTCAGCATGCAATATATGTGTACAAAGAAACATTCTACATCAATACTGTTGTCAGAATAAATCAAATTGTACAGGGTATGCCAGTCAGAAACTTCAGTCATCATGCAATGTATGTGTACAAAGAAACATTATGTTGTCATTGCATTGTTCAAACCTGTATGGTCTACATCTCAAGTATGACAAGAATCCATGTAAAGGCTAAATGAAGTGGGAGTACATTATTTGAGAAAGGTCTTTAGAAAATCCTCCATTTATTTTAATTCGAAGTTTAAACTGGGTTAATGTTTTGCTGAATGAATTTCTAGTACATGCAGAGTCCATGAAATAAAAAGGCAAATGCCAACACTTTTGATTACATATTCCCCACCTCAAGACAACAGTAGTATATATCAATGGGATTCTGGCTCAATTTTTTCCTTGTGTGCAAAAATTGAGTGATGCCCCCTTGAGACATACTAATAGGGTGCAGTAGTTTCTGGCTCATTTGATTTTTGTGTGCATGAGAATGTGTTAAGGATGTGTTTACTGCCACCAAAAGATGTCTTTAATTTCTGCTTAAAGCTATCCATTATCACCGATGATGAATACCAGCAAGCACTCGTGGTATGGCAAAAATGTTAGTGTCAAACCTTTGGAGATTATCACGATGTCAATCTCAAAATGGCTGTGCTCTTCCTTGCAGATGTATTCGACAATTTCAGAAAAATGTGCATGGACCATTACCATCTCGATCCACTCTGGTACTTCTCAGTGCCAGGTCTCGCACGGATTGCAGTCCTCAAAACAAGTCAACTCTGACTGTTCACCGATCCAGACATGTTTCTATTCAGCAACATATGGTCGCCAACACAGGGTTCATACACTTTAACTTTTGGTATGACAAAATTCAAGGACTTTATCCAATTTTTTCAAGGAACTCAATGCCCAGTGCACTTTAGGTATATTTATCAATGGCCATTTAAAGGATCAGTGAGAATGCTGTAATTTCCTGACAAGGGGCTTCTTAATTTTTATGCAATAGGTCAAAATACTCAGAAAAATCTTCTCAATGTCACATACACGTGCTTATCCTTCGGTGGGTGTGAATGCAACCTGTTGAATATTTGGTAGCAATCACTGTTTATGGAGATTGCTGAAACCCACCTTCTCTCTCCGACACACTTCACAAAAACACCTCAGCCAACCTTGTATATAGTGATTTGCATAATTTATGTGTACCCAGAACGCAGTGCACAAAATCAATTTCTGAAATAACTTTGATGCATGATATGATGCATTTACACGGCATATTATAATCGTCCGCTGCAAAAGTATGACGCGTCTAATTTTTTTTTATATCTGCGTGATCGCCCATCGAAATTGTACAGGTACATTTACACATAGATGTAAGCACATTGTGTAGAAAGCAACCTTTCTGTTAACAGGCATACAGCTGTAATTTACGTCCCTAGTTTGGTCATGATGCTGAAAAGGTCTTTCAGCATACTTCAGAATTTTTTATTGTAAGCCAAAAATCAAAAGCTTGGACATACATGAAGAACAAACTGTGAACATTTTTGTGTACATTTTTCGTTATCTTTTGCTTTGAGAGCTTGAACAGCTGATTGACCATGATATAAAGTACAAAGTTGTACTGGTGGTGCAGAAAATAAATCGATGAAGAAGAATGATCGTTGGAAAAGATTCACTCACTTTTTAATGCTCTCTATAATCAGGCCCACACACAATTATAAATATCTCATTGGTCACATGTTGTAAACCACCCAAAAGCGGGGGGGGGGGGTTGTTACATGACCTAATGGTATAAATAAAACCCATTTTCCTATACTTATTTGTCAATTAATTTTATATTTTTCAAGGATGGAGGCTTATTTTCAAGTACTTTCAAGGACTTTTCAAGGTAAAAAAAAAAATTCAAGTACTTTTCAAGGTACCGTGCAAACCATGCAACAACAAATACTTGACTAACTACGATCCCACAAAGCCATCCACATACATGATTTATCTTTACACCAACTATCTCAATGAATAGGCCATGTCACAACCCATTCCCACATGCGGATTTCACTGAATCACCAGAGAACAGTTCATTCAAGAAAAGCAAGAAGTATTCGTTAAAAAATAGGTTATTTTGTCAAAGTAAATATCGTTTATCCAGAACATCTCCATGATGCTCACAATGATTATCCATCATGCATCATCACCTACTCGAACAAACTATCCAATACAGACTCATGTTCGATACAGTTTATTGCATTCTGAAGTTTCAACAATCCCTTTGGATGAAAACCTACATTAACTTGAAACGTGTAAAAGCCACCACATACTTCAGAAAAATTTCTCCAAACTAATGAACAACAGCGTTTTCAGAAAAACATTGGAAAACATTCATTATCAGGAAAAAATGCAACAAATTAAATTGCTAACAACACCAAACAACGTGATAAGCTGGTCACCAATGATACCTTTCTCCACATGAACAACTATGATGAAGATCTCATTGCAATCGAATCCAGAAATCCGATTTCAAACTCGATAAACCCATCTATGTTGGCGCAGCTATAATCGATCTCTCCAAAATCCCCATGCACAAGTTTCATTACCATTTTATCAAAAATACGGAGATCACGTTATTCTGGTTATGACCAATACAGACTCACATGTGTACGAAATTCACACAGAAGATTTTTATCAAGACATGTTCAACCACGAAGAACTTTTTGATGTCCTTTCCACTGTACTGACAACAAAAATGTCCTAGAAAAGTTCAAAGACAAAACCAATGGAAAACCCATCATCAAATTCATCGGTCTAAGATCCAAAATGTACCGCATCACTCTCGATGATGGCACCGTAAAAAGAAGTTAATTGTCAAAAACTACATACAAGCACTATACGGACATCTACACCATTACACCATGAGAATATTCCGATCACAGCGACAGAAAATATCCACAATACTCATTAACAAAAAATGACTATGCCCTTTTGATGATAAATGATACTCTACCAATGGCATTCACACATTTGCCATTGGTCACACACATACACAAACAACCAATAGCATATGTAATATGCACACTGACACAGAAAACACACTCTCACATAAAAAAAAAAAAACAATTGAGCCAGAAACCCCCAGACCCTAGTAGTATATCTCAAGGAGGAATCGCCCACTTTTTAGCAGCAGAGAGTATGAACAGACCATTTTGCTGGAGACCTTATTTATGAACATTAAAGGTTCCTACGAAGTCTGAAAAATAAGGTCGATAATGCTAAACCGAAGCAGTTAACCAAGCACATGTCCATACAGGGGGAAACAGACCGCGTTAACGAAATCGTGTGGGTTAGTTCGTTTTCGTTACTCGTTCGTTGATGTGTATTTTCCAACGTTATGCAATTCTGTTACGTCTAGGTCACGTACGCGTGGTCATTTCCACACTCTCTACTGCTATAATTAAACCATTATGTTTATCAAATAATGATCGGCGAAGCACATTCGGCTAGATTAGCTCGAGAACGATTAGAAGCAATACGAAAATATCTTCCACTTCGTAACGGCGTTAAACAACAACTACAAGCTCGGCAACAAACACAAGAAGAATTTATTTAAACCTATCACAAAGACTACTAAAGGTCTTTTACCTGTGTTAGAAAGAACCGCAGCAGTGACTGAAAAAAAGCAGAGCGAACTAAGAAAACAAAAAGGCTTTTACGAGAACTTCCTGCGGAAATAGCTGCTGCTCAATCAATGCGAGAAATTGAAGGTATTGACCAAGCAGAGGGTGATACACTAGAACCAGAACCAGAATCAGGAGTAAGAGTCAAGGTTAATCCGGTTGATAAATTTATCGAAGAAAGTATTGCGTACATCAAAAAACTCAACAGATCTGAATTATCTATGTATGCTGTCTTGAGTTATGATGAAAGAAGAAGAATTTTGGAACCCAATCATGCTAATGACGTTGTAAGTCATACAACTGGTACAAATGGATATTCCATATACACTATGGAGTTGATCAGACTTGAAATAATCATGTAAGATATATTGCATTCATTAATGGAATAGATAATTATCTTATGCCGTTACAACAACAACAACAACAACAAATGCAACAACCACAACAACAAGAACAACAACGACGAGAAGCACAACAATGACAAGAACTACAAGAAAAACTACAGCAATTACTACAACTACAACAAAAAAACGAACACGAACACTTCAACAAGGAATAGAATCAATACGACAAAAATTAAGTGTACCATTAGCAACCGAAGATGAAAATACTGAAGAACAAACAAGACCATTTGAGTGAATGACATCAAAAAAAAAAGAAGAAGAACCCCCTGGTGCAACTGGATCTGGTATTGAAAGTGGTCTGGTTGTTTGTCCAAATAATATTCTTCGATGTGGACTGACTAGAAATTCTCATTGGTGGAAAACGAGCCGGTAATAATTCTCCAGAAATCATCAATGAAGCAGCTGCTATTTGTCAACAATTGTTTACCGGTGGTATCATGAATGTTAATGTGTATCGGTACTTCATTAATGAAATCGCCGATGATTATTACAGCAATTAAGCAGTTAGATATAATTATTATAATAAGATGATTATACATAATGCTCATCGTGGACCAACCATGATCAGGGTGATAAATTCGTGATTACCAGTATATAAAGCAATCTACAGGGATGGACTTGGTGATGTTGTTCAGGGTCTATTTAGCAGGATAACCCCAAAAGCAATACCGATTGCAAAGCAACCAGGAATGAAAGCTATTGACGTTGTTCGTGAAAAAGGTATTGGTGCTGAAGGCGACGTTGACGGTAAAGCATTCTCTGCAATCAAGGATAGATGAGCACGATTAGCACGACGAAAATCGCAGCCAGTAAAATTACCCAGCACTGAAGTGATGCCCACAAATGTTAGTAAAGCAATAAATCAAGCCGCAAGTCAAAGGCTAGCAGAGTTAGCGGCCAAAGATGCAGAGAAGAAAAAATAAACGTAGCAGCAAATTTGATAGCAGGAAGTGGTCTTTGTATTAGACAATAACCAATAACATAAAATATGTTCAAACGTGTATCTGATACAGCATTTGACATGGATGCACCAGTTCTCATGGATGATTATCAATATTATTCTTATGTCGCACGACAGCCAGATCAGCGTGGAAGAATTGAATTACAAGTTCAAGATACAAGTAGATATTTCCTGCCCACTGAGGCATTTATTGAATTTGAAGGTGAAGTTATAAAAATGGATAATAATGAATATTACCCTGGTGTAAGTGTTGGTTTCGTTAATAATGGCATCATGGCGTTGTTCGACAGTGCTACACATATCATCGACGGAAGACCCATTGAATCGATTCAAAAAGATGTCGATGTTGCAATGACGATAATTGCTCTAGCGAGGTACAGCGATGATTATACAAGATCAGCTGGACCTTCAATGATGTTTGCCAAGGATACTTCTGACAACCCTCAACAAAAAAATATAATATAAGACAACCAAGAAACAACGCAGACAACGCTGATGCTGATGTGTGGCCGGTGGTTCATGGTGATAATTATAATTTTAATGTAGAATTTTCAACACGTCGAGCAATGTTGCAGGGTAATCATAAAAATTGTTCATGTGCGATTCCGTTGTCATATATATTTGGATTCTGTAAAGGTGTTAGAAAGGTTATTTTCGGTGCCAAACACACAGTTGCACTTGTACGAAAAGCCACTGATGATGATGCAATATGTCACTTCACGGTAAAGTTATATTGACAAAACTTTCGCTGTGATGTCAGTAATGACTCCAAGGATATCTGAAGAAGAACGTTTACTCTCTTTTATGGGTCAAGGTGGTAAATCAGTGTTGTCATGGTTAACGATGACCACAGATGCTGTTCAAAGTAACATTAATGGTTTATTTATGTGGCAAATAACATCACAGTAAGGTGTGTTTGCACCGCGACATGTATTTGTTGCGCTTCAAAATGTCGCACGAGTAAATAATCAAATACGAAGTGCAATGATATTTGACAAACTTGGTGTTACTGAAGTTTCATTACGAATAAACGGACATCAAGAACCATCAGAGGATATTTTGCTAAATTTTGATCAAAATCATGTGGCACGTGAATATCATCGATTGATGTCGTTTATGGGACATGATCAAAATACTGATACTGGTTTGCATATATCACAGTTGGAATTTACAACGGTGTATCCGATTTATTATTTTTCGTTGAAACATTTAGACTTGTTTATGCAATCTGTCGTTGATATACATTTTCGAGCTCATGTGGCACGAGGAGGTATTGCTAATTACAGAGTAATCGCCGTCATACTCAGTGATAAGACGATGCTACTTGAAGGTGTTGGTGGACGAATGAGAGTCGTTGATGCCCCGGTGGAAAATATGTAATCGCTGATTTAAAAATCAGGATGACATTATAAATGTCATATCATCATGTTAGTGTCAGTCTGACTCCAGGTCAGATTAAAAAATTACAATCAGCATCAAAAGAGAACTGTGCAGTAAAAAATATCACTACAACGAGAACAGATCATGGTGGTTCAAATAAGCTATCTCTGACAGAACGTCATCTCAAACATTTCGATACGGCTAAACAATCAAAGACCTGCATACGACTTAATCTTTCTGCGGGTGCTATCAAAGACATTGCTAAGACTGGTGGTATATTTCCGATTCTCGCTGCGTTACCAGCGTTAATAGCTGCTGCAGTCCCAGCTGTTGCAAAAGATGCTGCGTTAGATGCTGTTGGAACAGCTGCTGAAATAGCACTAACGAAAGCAACCGGAAAAGGAATAAAAAAGGACGATCCCGAACGGGATTGGGTCTAAGATTGCTAGGGACTTTACCTCAGCACGGGAAAGGATTAAGAATTCCAGGGACTCGTTGATTCTTCCTATGTCCAATTCTGATTTACTCGATGCTGCTGAGCGATTAAATATAAAAAATTTCAGGTGTTTTTATGCGTGATCAATTACCACACAAACCAAACAACGTTTAAACCAGTATCATAAATCTCAATAAAAACTCTGGTTGTGGTACTCATTGGGTTGCGTACGCGATTGATCCACGTGAAATTGTTTATTTCGATTCGTATGTCAGTAAAATTAATCTTGTTAAAATTCCACACAAACAAACTAACAATATCGTGTATATAGTAGCATCAGGATTATCAACATGTATGCCGCAAAATAACGCTATCAAACATAGAGCCGAAGTAACCGGTGTTTATAGATTATCTGTGTTTAGCTATGCAAAATTTATGATATTTACCATGTATCCATGGCGTCATTCAACCCATAATTTTTCTGGAACCGTGTCTGTTGTATTAAATAAAGATGCCGAAGAAATATTTATACTGGAACCATCCGATAAAAAAATAACCACAGCGTCTTACTGGTGGTGTCTGGAATTTGTAGCTGAAACACCTCAATTAATTACTTAATATAGTATAATGATCGATGTTCGGCGATACAGATACGATCAAATATGTGAGTGGTAAACTAAACTGAAAAACATCGTTGACAATTATACAATAAAAGTAAAAAAATATTGCAGATGCATGGCCGCCATTGACATAATTGTGTATTCGGTTTCTGCGTTCATCGCTGGAGCTGTTGTGATATTATCAACGATAACAATGACCGCGCCTGTAGTTGTAACAATCGTCGTTTCATCCGCAACAACTATAGCAGGTATTTTCAACATCGTTGCAAAGAAGATAGCTACATGTACAAGCACAAAATTATAGGAGTACACAATGAAACTGCATACAGCAACGACAGCATATTCTAAACTATCATCGTTGATTTCGTCGTATCTCAGTGATGGTAAAATATCCGATCATGAATTTACAAAGATAATTGAGATTTACAATGGTGTCAACGAACTTGCATTAAAATCGGGAATAAATAATAATAATGTCGACGCACGATCAAAGATCACACGAATTATTGCAGCAGATTGTCGTTAATACAACTCCGCAAAAAAACCACAATGATATTGGCGAGTTCAACCAATCCTGAATTCAGTATTATTTTTCCAACTGCAATTCCAGAATCAGAAATAGCGCTGACGCAATTACGAGTTTATCATAGTTGGCCAAATATCAGGTCAGCGTCGTTTGGAGGTCTTCCGCCAAATAATTCATTAGTATTTGCAAATAAATATAAACCCGATGGAAATCCTGATTGGCAAGTTGTCAGCATACCAACTGGCAGTTATCAAATAGAACAAATCAATGAAGAATTCCAACATAGAATTAAATCCATTACAGGAAAAGAGTCCAAGATAGCTATTACTGTTCACAAGCCAACGTTATCTGCGGCCATTGAAAATATATTCGCCAGATTACGCTGTTGACATTTATCAATCTTCGATCAGATCTGTGTTAGGTTGGCTGAAGTTGAACCTCTTTTACGATGCTCCTGCTGAACCACGTTTAGAAGAGTTCCTCACGACGGAAAAAAAACTTATGAAAAATCCTGAATACAGAAATATATATCCGTGGGCTTTTCATAAGTATGTTAATATTGGCGGCGAAGATGTTCTTGATTTATCTGATCTTTACGTTGTAGGCAGTAAAGGTGTTGGATTTCACACAAAAAATTTCAGTATAAGTCTTCCTATGAGAAATGAATTTGATCGAATTCAAGTATATGTTAAAAATTTAATCAGTTTAACACAGAATCATAATGAAGATACAAAAAAATAGTATAATCGATGGTATCAAGCACTTAAATGCAGTAAAATCTCATTTTGGTGATCTCAGGTATAATCTATATAGATTTATAGGTTATTCTGACTCACCATTACCTGGTAATAAAGCTGTTTCTGAAAATTTTATAAATAATACACTTAAAGATCCAAAAATCGAATTTAACATCGCCGATGTTTTTCCAAAAATCCCTGTGGAAAAAAGTAGCCACACCGGCAAGTATTCTCAAATTTGATAACGATCCATACGGTAGTGGTCGTCATATTTCGCCGGGCATCGTCAACATAACATCGACGATCACGGTCAATCTTGTTTGTGATGTCATTGATGGTACTTATCAAGTTGACCTCGAAAAATCCAACCAAGCCCAACAGGGATACATTCTATATTCATTTACACCTCAAGTATCACCAGGGTATTTGATTGCATCAGAACCAATCAATGTTGTTTATTTAAAATGTCATAATCCGCACTTATCAAGGATAAATTTTAAACTTACTGACCAACATGGACACCTTTTGGATTTGAGATCAGAGATGCTAATATAAATCTGTATGTAAACTCGTAGATCTCACACTCGTAGAGCATCATTGTAGAAAACACCAAGCAAAAAAAAAAAAAAAAATCTGTCAAATAAATATTTTTTTTTATTATGGTTACACCACCGTTACGGTGACACTTTTGGTTTCGTTGTCACTACAGTCATTTTCACTTGCATCATGGGTAGAGTAATACTCGTTGCTGTCTTTCGCTGCAGACAATCTCTCTCAGTTGTTTTATATAAGCGTGTGCAAGTCTTTTTGTTTCGTATTCGTGAGATAATTCTAATCTATTTTTTTCGATTGAGCATGAAAGGGGAACAAATAATTTCACCTTCGCATCCATAGCTGCCGCTAAAGTTTGTATCATTGTTTGTTGAAACAACTTTTTGAATCGATAATTGGAGGATAGTGTATATCTGTCCTCGGATTTTTTAAATTGTAATGATTCAAAATCATGCATAATTTTCTCAGGATCAAGTCCATCAGAAATTTTTATACCGTCATGTTATAACTGCTTAATAGCAACAATAATAGCATTAAAATTTTCATGAATCATTATATAATAAATATTTGTTTAATATAAAATATTTCTAAATAAAAATAAATATAAAAATATTTTATGAATAAAAGTGAAAATATAAATAAATATAAAAATATTTCTGAATAAAAATAAGATCAAAACAAAAATAAACAGCAGCGATGACGATCGGTCAACCATTCCACGGGATCCCTTCATTGCCAGTAAAGCCTTTACCACGAGGTCCTAAGAGTCCTCTGACTGATTGTTTTGTTTTTTTTTTTAATCAATGTGGCACTGTTCATTGGTTAAGGCCTCTCTTATGGCCCACAGGCACTTCATGAGGCTTTTTCTTCCGGCGACATTGTTTCTCAATGTGTTTGTGTGGGGTACCCTTCGTGAGGTCACAATGTTATGAGCTCACATCACTCTGCTGTTTATTTTTGGAGGGGTTTCAATTTTTATGCGAAATGAAATTTCATGTACCTCCCCCCCAAATCAAACCCCAGGGTAAGTGCAAAACGCACCACGTTGTTCAACATGGTGAGAGGTACATGAAATTTCTTGGGGCTTGTTTTTTTTTCAGTCGACAGCTCCTGATTACACGATCACGAGATGCCTCATAATTCTTGATGATGGGATGTTTACAAATTCATTTTGCTCCATTTATATAATAATATTATTTGTCTAAATGATTATTTTGAAAATCTATTGAGATAGTCTTCAGCGGTTTTTACGGGAGATTCACCCGCGTTATATTTTTTATCATAATATCGTTTCAGTTCTCTATTTTTTTACCACCGCACTGTACACACAAATGAGTTTCTCCTCGTACACCAACACCACACTGTAAACACGGTTTCGGTCCTAGACTTCCACGTCTAAAGCTTTGCATGTGGTAGCCACAAAATTCATTTATGCTGGATTTATTACGAGATGAAAATCCTATCATCAACCAGTGCACTTATTGTTTGCTTGTATTATATATATATATATATATATATATATATATATATATATATATATATATATATAATTAAAATCTAATTAAACATATATCTGCCTTAATTATAGCATGGATGAGTTTGAGAGATTATCGACAATTAAACCTTCTAGAGCCAGATTTGATCTTGACAGATTGTCGAAACCTAAATTTAATTTTTCGATGCAAGACCTAGCTTTGATGAACAGCGATAGAACTGATCGTATCCGTGAAGCAAAGAAGGAATTTCGCAACGATGGTGCGGCAAATATGTGGTCAACGTTAAGAATACTGAATACCGCTGACACTAGAATGAATGATGAGCGAGGAAGAAATATTATTAACTACCTTGATATTCATCAAGGCTATAAGCGACACATTATTAGAATAAAATTTATCGTGAAGGCAGACGATGCGACTTGGATTATCCGTGACAAACGTGACCCTGTATGGCTTCATACTGGAAATAATACTGTTATTTTAAATAAAGAACCCAAACCAGGAACACTGACTGGTATTGATAAACCGTATTATGAATGAGCCTATCCTGTAACTGCAGTTGTTTATGCGTTATATCCGCTAAATGATAAACCTAGCGTTGATGATCTCAATCCGGTGAAATTGTCCTTGACAGAGTCAAGGCTAAATTGCATAGCTGAGCGAGTTATAGAACATTTCTCAAAAGCGATACGCGGAAATGGTTTAACGGATCTGCGACGTAAAAAAATAAATGCGTGGGCAGAAACAGTTAAAGATACCGGAGCGTCTATCAGCGACGCTGCTAAATTAGAAAAATAAAATTAAAATTCTCAATTACAGTGAAGACGTCAACCGAAGGAATTTTGTATAAATCGAAATATACATCAAGAGGATCTCCGACAACAATTATTGATCATAACGCACACGCATGGACGTCAGCGGTAACAATATTTCCACGAGATAGAACAGTAAAATTTTATAGCGATTATATATTTGATTTTGTCAACGATATTAGTAAGAGTGACCCTGTGTCCGTGTGGCTATTTGCGAGCTCAGAATCCATAACTTCTGATCAGTTTGTATGACCTAGTGGTGACATTTGTTGTACAGAATCACTTCATGAAGAAATGACAAATATTGCGTTGAAATATACACATGGCGATGTCAAGGTTGAACAATTACTAAATAGTTGTTTTACAGTTCCTTCAGTTGCTGCCCACGTTGCTCAGGAGAAACATTCATGGAAACCGACACGATTGGAATTTCCTGAAGATATCCAGCGCAGTTGTGTCGAATATGGACACGGCGGATTATGGAATACTCAATACAACTGTAGTGACGATATATCAGTTGTGTAATATGGCGAATTTTGAAGACTTGTTGAAACTTAAGGTTGAATAAATTGTGCATTGAAGTTATCATAGTCAAGCCGGAAAGGTCTTGAGAAAGTTCACTGATATTTCTCTTATTTCAGTTCTGAAACATAAAAGGGTCTACGTTTAAGCTTCAGTGGAATTGACCGAGTCATGGTAACGGTATAGTGACAGAGAGTACATTAGAATTACCGACCATATCGGTTGGAGGAGACTTTACGTCAAATATTTGATCTTCAAAGGAAAGCTAATTGCAGCATATTTTAGGCTGTTAAAATCTGATGAAAGACATGATTATTTTGGGGGAAGGTTTAGGAACAGTTGTTTCCGATTGGTCAGAAAACATTTAGGCGTACACTTTGGGAGACTGAGAATTTATAGGAGCAACTTTAGACAAATTTCTTCAGTCCGATTTTGCCATGTGAGACGACAAAAGGTCTGACTCCTTGGGAAACTTGAGAATAGTGTTTTCCCTTGTAGAAAGGCCAGATAGCTGTCTTGAAAGGAAGACAGGCTATAGTGCTAGGATGCACTGTTTGTGTGGAAAGAAACAGCATTAAGGGAACAGTTTTATACCCTTCCGAGAATAGGAAAACTCGATGAGTCAGATGGAAATCCGCATCTAAGAGAGGTCGGAAGAATCAGGGTCAGAAAGGGGACCAAAGCGTACACAGTAGACTTGGAAATACAAGACCAGAGGAGAGAGAGAGACGTCAGGTGATGCTGTCAAGTGTGGAATTGTACTCTCCAATTCACCACTCGTAACATGATGTAAATTGAACACTGCAACTAAATTCTATCAATATAAATCCGTTGGATTGAAAGTGGAATTTTGGTTATGTATTAATTGATTAAATTTATTTTTTGTAAATCTGTTGGATTGAAAGTGAAATTCTGGTTATGTATTAATTGATTAAATTCCTTTTATTTATTGGTGAAAGGGGCTCGTAGTTATTTATTTCTTTCAATAGCCTTGCTCAGTTATCTGTTAACATTCCATCTATCCGTCCACACTGGGCAATAACACCATGGGAGGTCATTCCCCAGTTAAAGATCGCCAAATCAATTAAGGAGGCTTTATTGTTTTAAAGACACCCGTTACAGGTTGATATGGAAGCATGTTATCCTGGAAGTTTTATCGGATATGGTGAGTGTTTCGGATATTTTAAATGATTCGGACATCCCACACACGAGATGACCAGAGTTGCAATAAACGGACTTTTACCAAATTTTGACCTGACTGGATTTGCTTGTATAGAGTCATTCTAGTTTGCAGAAAATCTGCATCCGATTGTTTATGTTTGGTTTGGAAGACATTTCTCAAAAACATATTGGGTTCCAATAGCATTATTATGATATATGCTTGATACTGGAATTTTAACATCGTTGAGAGTAAATGAAGCCATTATATCTCATATCGTCCGCAGAAACAAGTTTGGTTTCCACAGCAAAAGAAACATTCCCTGACAGAGTCAGGTGATGAAAATCCTGACATGGCTAATTATGAAAATAAAGTTGCAAAAGATCTTGGTAGAAAAATCATTGGTAAATTTACTCAAGGAGGATCATATGATCATAAACGAACGTGTACAAGATTAATTATGGATGATGCCGAACTTGATTTTATAATTACTGATGCAACAAACAAAAACACATTTATAACTCGGAAATTTGTACTGTGTCGTTAGAAACATTAAAAATATTTTTTGACTGGTTATTGACAGCAAATACTGCTGTGATAATGTGCGGCGATCATGGTCAACGACAACCACCACCTTTTGTTGGACAGTCTCCGCACAAATGGTTAAAATTGTTTGTGGATTATTATGAGGAGATAACTGATAGAGCTATTGATGAATCACTGAAAAAATTTAAAAGATTAATCAGACTACAGCCAGATAAAACACAATGTGAGATAATGCATGAAGTAATTCCAGAAACTTCTGTGAATGATTTTTGGAATTCGTGGAAACCAAATGATTTAATAGTTGCAAGTAGAAAATTAGTTCGTGTCATATTTTGCAAGAGAAATTATTTCTATTATATAAAGAAAAATTTTCAAATCTACCCGTACCATTGTGTTATCGCCCATCAGATACTCGAAGACAGAATACTGAAGTTGATATTCCAGGACGAGACACTGAAAGTGTCCAGAAACAAATTCTTATGTTAAATGATTGTTTTGGTTGTTGTTGATGTTGTCGAGAGCGCGTTGACCATAGACAAATCACCGTGAAAATTACGATACGCTATAACAATTCACTGATCACAAGGATTGACTATTTCTGATACAAATATCTGGATTATCGATGATAGAATCCAGTGGTCAAATTTAGTTTATTTCCCAGTGTCTCGAGTCAGAAGAATATTTCAAATGCGGAGGGTTGTCGCAGACTTAACAAAAAATAATAATCAAACTGCTGGCAATAGCGATGAAGTTGTCAAGAAAAAATTATCCGGCTATAAAGAATGTGCCCAAAAAAAAAAAACAAAAAAAAAATCGCGACTTTGATATCGACGCTGAATTTATTATGACACTAAAACGACAGAATAATCATTGTGCAAGTTGTAACTGTAATATGCTGTGGGAGTATTTAAACAATAATCCAAGACAATTTCCCGTTGATAGAATTAATAGCAGCATTGGTCACACACGCGAGAATGTGATTTTGACCTGTCTTGAGTGTAATCGATGCAGAGGTGCCAGTTTATGAAAGTGAACGCAGTGGTAATTGTGTGTCTTCAGGAATTGCTTGTAATTGTTCACGTATAAATCCACGCTGAGGAG